>PIJE02002176.1:6860-19665 GCA_002895965.2 Coryphaenoides rupestris
TCCCTATCCACTCCCTGTCTCTCACCGGTTCCACAACATGATACCTGGTGCCTCGATTTCACTTTTATTTCCTCCCTCATTATCCTCCTCCCTGCCTCCCTCCCTGCTGCTCCTCCGCTCCCTTCCCCTCCAACCGCCCCCACCCACGCGGTCATTCACATATTTCGGGGGGGTTTACTCAAAAGTGTTTTATTTTTTTTAGTATGTTTCAGAGAAGAATCACTTCTACATGCCCCCCCCCCCCCCCCCTCACTCCCATCGCCCCCTCCGCCTCCCCCCCTCCTTCATCCTTGAAGCAAGGGGGAGCCGCGCGGCGCGGTCACGCATGGCCTCCCCCCCCACCCCCCTACCCGTCCGTCTCCCACCTCCAACCCCTCCTGCCTTGATCTGGGCCGCCTGGCAAAGTGAACATGTGCAACACACGTAGACGAGCACACACCCAAGCTCACACACACGAACACACACGCTGCCACACACACACACACACGCCACACACACGCCGCACTCGGGGATACTGCGCACGGACACCACAACCTCACAGACGACGGCACGGCATGCGACGCTCAGGTACGTCAACACCAACAAAACCAAGACACACAACCACACAACATGTGTCAACACCACCACACAGACACACAAACACACACACCACACACCACACACCACACTGTCACTCTCACCATGCTCGTTGCAACACACCACACACACACACACACACACCACAGAAGACAACAACACTTCTTTCAAGTCGGGTGTCTTCCTCTGCATTATATCAGGGGCAGCAATTCCCACTTCTTGTCACGTTGACCCCAGGGGAACAAAAATACTGAACCGTAGCTGCCTCCCCGCCCCGACGCCGGCCCACCCCCACACACCACCACCACCCGAGTCCTTTCCACCACTTGAACCACCCAGTCGGGCTGTGAACACAGGATGAAGGGTGTGGGCGGACGCCAACGTGAGCCTATGCAAACATCACTGCAATACCTACAGAGGGCTCAGTTCCCCCGGATTCCCTTCTCTCTCCTGTTCTCTTCTCTGTCTCTCGCCTCTCCCTCTCCCCTCTCTCTCCATCGTCTCTCTGAGGTACCCGAGCGATGAGGGGATTCCAGTGATACCCGGGCGGTAAAGTCCTAACACCACCCCCCCCCCCCCTCCCTCACACACACACACACACAGACACACAGACAGACACACACACACACACACACACACACACACACACACACACACACACACACCACCACCACCACGACACTGAATTGTGTCGATGCATTTATTTTGTGGCTGGGAAATTCGCGGTTCCTTCTCTCTACAAGGGGTGGCGCTATTCTGTTCCCTGGTTGGTCGCCTGTGTGTTTGGCTGCACCATCACCATCACCATCACCACCACCCACCACCACCACCAAACACCAACCACCAACCACCACCACCACCACCACCAACCACCACCACACACATCGAACACACGTCCTCGCCTGTGAATGAAATCAGGAGATTACAGCAACATTCAAACAGACCAAATTGGCAGGAGAGCTAAAATCAATCTGAGCTGGAGATTGGTTAGAGAACAGCCGACGTTTGGGAAACAGAGGAGAAATGACGAGATGGCGGCGATGGTGGTGGGAGGGGTGTGTTGTTGTGAGAGAGAGAGAGAGAGAGAGAGAGAGAGAGAGAGAGAGAGAGAGAGAGAGAGAGAGAGAGAGACAGGGTGGGGAGAAAATATAAACCAGCTGAAGTCTGTTTTGGGTAATACCAGCTCAAAATGCCACAGCATCAATTACTGCATGATTGAGGAGGATGTGACTGTTCCTGTGTGTGTGTGTGTGTGCGTGTGTGTGTGCGTGTGTGTGTGCATATGTGTGTGTGTGTGTGTGTGTGTGTGTGTGCGTGTGTCTCCATGCCATTGTGTGTGTGTGCGTGCGTGTGTTTACGCATGTGTGTGTGTGTGCCTGTCTTTATGTGTGTGTGTCTGTGCGCGTGTATAGTGTGTGTATGTGTGCTTGTGTGTGTGTGCGTGTGTGTGTTTACGCATGTGTGTGTGTGTGTGTGTGTGTGTGCGTGCGTGTGTGTGCCTGTCATCATGTGTGTGTGCGCGTGTATAGTGTATGTGTGTGTGTATGCCTGTCTTTATGTATGTGTGTGTGTGTGTGTGTGAGAGCGCGCGTGTGCGAGTGTGCGTGCGTGCGCGTGTGTCTATGCCATCGAGGAGGAGGCTGCAGCAGGGCATGCTGGGTAAACAATGATTATGCCGAGCCCTCCAGATTGAGAATGTGCATATTTACAACGTGTGACGGTGAAACCACAGCAGCTGTACCGCCGTCACGCGTGTACATCACATGTAAATCGTCACGCGCCGCGGATCAACAATGGTTTCATAGCGGCCGTATAATATTTCTCCCGAGTGCTAAATGGGAAAGAATAGAAACAGAGATGATGTAAATGTTGTGCACTCATTCGGTCGGCGTTGCGTTTTTGACTTCAATTTCATTTTTCATATTTGTGATATAAATCATTGTAAAGGTGACAACGATAATGAGAGCAACTTCTGCGAGATAGAGAAGTCTGAGATGCATGGCATTCGAAGCAACAGCTATACACACACACACACACACACATGCATACACACACATGCACATACCTACCCACACACACACACACACACAACACATGTACATGCATGCATGCACACACACACACACGCATGCATACAACACATGTACATGCATGGCATGCACACACACACACACACACTTACACACACATGTTCATGCATGCATGCACACACACACACACACGCATGCATGTACACACACACACACACCCACCCACACCTATCCACACACACACACACACACACTTACACATGTACATGCATGCATGCACACACACACACACGCACACACACACACACACACACGCATGCATGTACACACACACACCCACACAGCTACCCACACACACACACACACACACACACACACCTACCCCCACACACACACTCACACACACAGAAATTGTCCGGAAGGTACCGCTTTCATGTGCTGACCCATGCTCTCTCTCTCTCTCTCTGTCTCTCTCTCTCTCTCTCTCTCTCTCTCTCTCTCTCTACGTTTCCCTTTCTTCCCCTTTCCTGCTTAGTTAAGCTAAGTGATGGTTCCAAGGTACGGACCGCGGGTTCAAAGGACAGACACATCATTAGAGGGTCTGGGGAGAACAGGCTCCTGCCCGGGGGAAGGGATGACAGTCTGTCACGGCCTTGGGGGAGCGAGGAGAGGCGGTGGTGGTGGTGGTGGGGGTGTACCTTTACCTATCATCCCTTTGGACCCTGAGATTAATCAAAGACAGCAGCCGGGGAAATCCGAATAGAAGAGACGTTGATGGCTTCCTCGATTTTCCTAATTTGTCCTCTTTTTTCCTCTTTTTTTTTTACGGTTAATAACGTCTCCTCCGAAAAAAAAGTCTTCAAGTCTTCCGGTAACAAAAAAGTGTATTGGAGTGTGGGGAAGGAAAGGGAGGGGATAGGAATAATACATATATATATATTTGCATTTAATAATGGGGAGGGCGTCTGTCTAAAGCAGAAACATTGCTTTGAAACTGTCTCCAGTAAACAACGGGGGGATGTCAAAAAAAATGGAAATGATCCCAAAAATACCGTTGCACTCAGAAAGTGCATTTCTCAGAGATCCCGAACTTCACCGCCGGAGGGGCCGAGCTTACCGCCTGTCCACGAACGGGGGCTCGCTCCGAACCGCCGCTGCACTACTCCCTCAGTCCTTCATTCCTTACATTTATAATTTACATTGAGGGCATTTGGCGGACGCTTTTATCCAAATTGTATTCCTTCTGCTCTCCGCCTACTAAATGCAGACGGTAGTCATTTTAAATGGCCGTCTCTCCTGCTGCTCGTTATTTGCTTGTATGGTCGCCCCTTGACATATAATTATCTTGCCTGCGAGTGTTTTTGAGTTGTGTTGTGAGGAACTGTTGAGCTGCAAATGAATCTTGAAATTCTTGGGATTAACAAAGTTGTCTGAACTGAACTGAACTGAACTCGGTGAGTTATAATACACAAAGTCTCGTGATATCAACTATTTTGCTGCAATCTCAGCAAGGCGTGATTCAATAGGTTAGGATACAATACAAAATTCAATACAAAAGGTAGCATCCAGGTACATTCGCCATATTGTCAATGAATACGAAAACCCCCAGTGTGTGTGGAGTGTGTGTGTGTGTGTGTGTGTGTGCATGGTGGGTGGCTGGTTTAAGCAGCCTCACCGGGCGCCGAGAGAGTGAGAGTCTGGGGTCAGGTGAGGCTCAACACCCGTAATGCGTTGACTCGTCTTCAATGCACACACGGCTAAACACACGCCATCAACACACACACACACACACACGCACACACACACACACACACACACACACACACACACACACACACACACACACTCGAGAGGCGAGCGCTAACATGCTAGCAGTGATACCGCTCGCTCTGTTTTTCAAACAACCGCAAACTCTGATCTTTTCTGTTCAACGTCCGCCCGCCTGTGCCCCCCGATATCGCCGGAGCCCCCCCCCCAGCGGAAGCCGCGGGTATGTGGGGTGTAAGCAGTGACATTGCTGCGAGTAGCCCGACGAGTAGCTCCTGTGGTGTAGCACGGCGCATGTGCGGCGGGGTCGCTGTAACGTCGCTTGCCTCGGAGTTGCCAATCCCCCCCTGGAGCACGGAGCCAACGCATGCACTCATTGTCCTCCCAAGACACTTTTGGATAATAGCGGTGAAAACGCTGAAATCTAAGACACCTTCGTTCTGAGGCCGGCGTGCCCACAGTGGGGGGGGCGGCGGCGGCGGGGGTGAAGGGGGAGCGGGGGGGGTGGGAGTGAGGGGCGATTTTTGAAAGGTCTATCATTTCAGGGTCTCTTTTTTCCCCCGGCCCTGGAACTCGGCAATAACCCCTGTTCTGTCAGTGCCGTAATTTAGATGATAGACCGCCGTTACGGTCCGCGGTAAAGTCAGTGGCGCCGATCCGCGCCCCTATTCATATCAAACAATGGCACTCGGTGGCTCTGATTGAAATATGCACGCCGCCGCGCCGCGTCGCTGCCGGAACAGGAGCAATTCCGAAATCCCAGAATTCTCCCGGAATCATAATGCCATTGTAGCTGCCGCCACTCACGCCCAATTACCGGCAGCACTCTGAAGAGAGAGGCTGTTGCATACGTGACCACACGCACACACACACACACACACACCTCTGGAAATCTCAAGAACCCACTTGATTGATGAGTGTATGCACACACACACACACACACACACACAGACTCAGTACCGGTCACAGGTCCAATCCCTTTTTACATAACCTGGGTTTTAATTAATGGCGCAATCGATAGAATAGCAAAGGATGTGGTTTAATTATACGCCGTGAAGCATTAAAGCAACCGTTTGCATAAACACCACAAAGAACAACACAGGTCACCCAACACAAACACTGTCAATGGTACACACAAGAAACCAACACACACACAACACAAAACACACACCAATATGCCCTAATGAATAACCAATCAACCATTGAGCAATGTGTGCACAAGTTTATCAAGCAGTGTGGCTACAACATGTACCATACTACCGTTCACTGCCACGCTCTGGATCTGCCACGCTTATTAAATGGATGCTCTGCTACCCGTGTGGAAGACATGTGGGTCCTGACCCCTTCGTCCTTTGACTAACCCCGACCCCCCCACCCCCCCCAACAACAAACCCCTCACCCCTAGGCCCTACCTCTTCCTCTCTCTCTCTTCATCTTGCGCCTGCTTCGCCGTGGCGGCGACACCTGGTTTGTTTCATGTTGCGTGGTGTGCGTGTGCGAGCAGCGCTAGTCACCCTCCGCACGACCACAGACCGCAGTGCTTGACGATAGACCTCGGCACTTACACGTGTAATCTGTGTGCGCCGGTCTGTCTTGGCGTTTGCTTGGTCGTTTTTGGCCTCGCCTACCTCCTCACTCGCTCCTCTTCCTCCTCTCCATCTCCCTCCATCCTCCGTTGATCTTAGCTCCCTATTAACCATGGCGCTTAATTCCCTTTTGTTTTCTCAAGTGGCTCATTAAGATACAAGATGCCTTTGATGTCATAGATTTTACCTAATGTTAGACCCAAGAGGGTTCACGCCAGCAGCGAACTTAAGTTCTCTGTTATGGTCTAGGCCGCATCTCAGAGCACGGCGAATTTGTTATTCTCTCTGGAGTTTACCTTTGCTGACTGTACGGAAAAAAGACACCTGGCAGAATGCCTGGTCGACCCGGCGTGTAGCCGACGAGGCCACGCTAGTCTTTCGTCGAGAGACGATTAGTCGTGCTATAGAAGCACGGCACTAGTGTATCGTGTCGTAGCCGTAGCACTTCGGCGATCAGATAACGGTCACGCCCATGGAGTTTATCGAACGTTTACTCCGCAAGTACGCAACGCGATACCCCAAACTCATCCCACGCAAAACCCCTATAATGTTATCGGAGACTGGGAGGGAATGGGTAGAACCCCGCATACGATCTCTCCCGTCGATTATCAATGAACACGGGGGGAAGAACAAAATGGCCACGCCCATTCTCCTCCCAAGTCCAGTCCCGTCCGTCCGTTTCCGTTCCGGTCCGTTCCCGCGTCGGTCGACTCGATCCTCCCGTGACTGAACCGCGACCCAGAGCAGCAGCATATAGGACGTCACAGTGGCTACAAGTTCGCAAGCCCGTCACTATGCTCGCCAGGACTCCATTATGACTGCTTTCCGCCTGGCCTGCCATCTGGTGGAGACGTTCCCGACGGGGGGGGGCGGGGGAGTTATAAGGGGGGGATGAGGATTGGCATTCACTCTCTGGTGCCACATTGAGGGCCGCTTCCCTAGGATATTCATCCTCCGTGCCAGGGCGCGGAAGGCAGGCGAGTGGATTTAAGTTTCCCCTGCGCTCGTCCACCTCTCCTCCTCCACCTCCCCTTCTTCTCTTTCCTCCAACCTCCTACCTCCATTCTTCTCTTCCTTCCCCTCTCCTCTCACTCAACCACTTCTTTTTCTTTCCTTTCTCTTCCTCCTCTTTCCGCCTCATCCCAATCTTCCTCCTCCCCTCTTCTCGGTGATGCTCCTCTGGCCTCTCCCCTCCCTCCTCCTCCTTCCTCCTCTTCCTTCTTATTTCTTCATCCTTTCCTCTTTCTTCTCATTCATTTCTTCTCTTCCTCTTCTCCTCTCGATCAGTCCTTCCTCCCTTCCTCCCGGTCTCGCCTCTCTCTCCTGGCCTCCCCCTCTCTCTCTCCCTCCTTCTTCCTCCCTCCTCCTTCCACTTCTTCCTCTTCCCTCCTCTCTCCTCCCTACCCCTCTTCTTCCTTCCTCTCTCCTCATCCCTATATCTTTCTCTCTCTCTTTCTCTCTCCTCTTCCTCTCACATTCTTTCCTCCTCCCCCTTTCCTCAGTGTATCTCCTTCTTGGTCCACCTCCCTCCTCCCTCCATTTCTTCTCTTCCTCCTCTCCTTCCTTCCTCTCCTCCTACATCCTCCTCCTCCTCTTTCCATCTGTTTTCGTCTTCTTTTTCTTCTCCCCTTCTCTTCGGGCACTCTCCTTCCTCTCTCCTTCCTCTCTACTACACCATCTTCCTCCTACCTTCCTATTTCTCTAGTCTGCTCTCCTTCGTGTGGTCCCTCACCTTCCTCCTCCTTCCTTTCCTATCTTCTTCTTTTCTAGCTGAAAGGCTACTCAGTCAGCAGTTTGAGAGAGGGGGGGTCCTAACAGGGGTGACCAAAAACTGCTGAGAGAGAGACTCATCCGGAGGGACTCTGAGTGTAAACTGTACATAACAACAGAATCTCTTCTCATGTGATATTCTACTGGATGACCTCAGTGTTGATCACCACAGTGACCTTTATAAACTCCAGGTCACATGACCAGTGTCGCCAGAAACCACCCACAGTGACTGAATATTAGTGCATTCCACACACACACACATGCACACATGCCTTATACAACGACCAATATATTTATTATGATGGGGGTGAGACAGGTCATTAAGGAGCAGGTAGGGGTTAGACGGTACAGAGACAGGTCATTAAGGAGCAGGTAGGGGTTAGACGGTACAGAGACAGGTCATTAAGGAGCAGGTAGGGGTTAGACAGTACAGAGACAGGTCATTAAGGAGCAGGACACCTACCTGCTCCTTAATGACCTGTCTCTGTACCGTCTAACCCCTACCTGCTCCTTAATGACCTGTCTCTGTACCGTCTAACCCCTACCTGCTCCTTAATGACCTGTCTCTGTACCGTCTAACCCCTACCTGCTCCTTAATGACCTGTCTCTGTACCGTCTAACCCCTACCTGCTCCTTAATGACCTGTCTCACCCCCATCATAATAAATATATTGGTCGTTGTATAAGGCATGTGTGCATGTGTGTGTGTGTGGAATGCACTAATATTCAGTCACTGTGGGTGGTTTCTGGCGACACTGGTCATGTGACCTGGAGTTTATAAAGGTCACTGTGGTGATCAACACTGAGGTCATCCAGTAGAATATCACATGAGAAGAGATTCTGTTGTTATGTACAGTTTACACTCAGAGTCCCTCCGGATGAGTCTCTCTCTCAGCAGTTTTTGGTCACCCCTGTTAGGACCCCCCCTCTCTCAAACTGCTGACTGAGTAGCCTTTCAGCTACTGGTTGTCTCACACACACACACACACACACACACAGTCCTCAGTGAACAAACTGAACACAAAGCAATCAGGCATACAAGCAGGAACACACTGATTATAGTCTCACACACACTGTGTACATAATCTACACACTCTGTACATTCACTCAGACATAGTCGTGCACACTCACCCCCACCCTCCCCCACGTGCACACTCACCACCACCCTCCCCCACGTGCACACTCACCACCACCACCCGCCCCTCACGTGCACACTCACCACCACACCACAGGGTGGTGTCCTTGAGATGACCTCCTGCTGGGTCAACATGAGGGGGAGGCAGCGAGGACACACACACACACACACACTTGATCCATGTTGGTCTGCATCCATCCGTCCGTAACCCCAGACAACAGAAAGCAGCCAACTGTCTCCACCTCGTGGCGGCCAGGCGGTACTGCGGCTGGAAACACGTGACGGGCTGTGGACCATCTGATGTAGAACACTCTTATAATATATACAATACATAATATATCACATATATATATCATACACTCCAGGCCCCAACTGAATCATATCTTGAGTCAAATATTCTTCAAACATAATATGGACTGCGTGTGTAAGAGACACCAGATTCACTTGTACGCTTGCATTTATTTATTTCAACATTTCATAACCAGTAGTTTCTCTGGATGTACAAGCATGGCCTCTAGGAGCAATTGAAAATAAAAAAAATTAACTAAACATTGCATTCTCCATTTTATCTCAGAGATAAAAAGAAAAAAACATGAAGCAGATTGCAATGAAACATAAAAAACTATTTACAAGAAAATAAAAGTTATGCCTTACAAAAAAAGGCAGTAAATATAAAAAAACAAACCCAAAAACATTTGTTTGCCAGTCAAGCCTTGGGAAAAAAGGCAGTAGTTCATAAAAACTGGATTTAAATAAACACCAGTCCAGGCAGAGGGGGAGGGGCTTGCAGCTCAGGGAAGCCCCGCCTCCAGGATGCTACCCAATAGCGTGCGGTCCTTCAGAGCATTCTCCACATCCTTCTCCTCGATCTTCAGAGACACCTGAGAATACACACACACACATGAACACTATAGCCACACCCACAAACATTAACACTATAGCCAGCAGTGGTACCATACCAGTTAGGGTGTTAGCCTAGCGCTGGTACCATACCAGTTAGCGTGCTAGCCTAGTGCTGGTACCATACCAGTTAGCGTGTTAGCCTAGCGCTGGTACCTTGGTAAGCCGCGCCTCCTTGGCCTTGCGGAGGGCGAAGATTCCTCGACTCTCCAGCAGCGAGCAGAGAGAGAGACACTCCCCCTGGGCCACGCCCCCCATCTGGGCCACACCCCCCACCTGACGCCGCGCACACAGGCGGCTGTACGCCTCATGGAGCTGCAAGAGAGAGAGAGAGACAGTAGGCACACATCAGGAGAGAGACAGTAGGCGCACACACATCAGGAGAGAGAGAGAGAGAGAGAGAGAGAGAGAGAGAGAGAGAGAGAGAGAGAGAGAGAGAGAGAGAGAGAGAGAGAGAGACAGTAGGCACACACACATCAGGAGAGAGAGAGAGAGTAGGCACACACACATCAGGAGAGAGAGAGAGACAGTAGGCACACACATCAGGAGAGAGAGAGACAGTAGGCACACACATCAGGAGAGAGAGAGACAGTAGGCACACACACATCAGGAGAGAGAGAGAGACAGTAGGCACACACACATCAGGAGAGAGAGAGAGACAGTAGGCACACACACATCAGGAGAGAGAGAGAGACAGTAGGCACACACACATCAGGAGAGAGAGAGAGACAGTAGGCACACACATCAGGAGAGAGAGAGACAGTAGGCACACACATCAGGAGAGAGAGAGAGACAGTAGGCACACACATCAGGAGAGAGAGAGACAGTAGGCACACACATCAGGAGAGAGAGAGAGACAGTAGGCACACACATCAGGAGAGAGAGAGAGACAGTAGGCACACACATCAGGAGAGAGAGAGACAGTAGGCGCACACACATCAGGAGAGAGAGAGACAGTAGGCACACACATCAGGAGAGAGAGAGAGACAGTAGGCGCACACACATCAGGAGAGAGAGAGAGACAGTAGGCACACACACATCAGGAGAGAGAGAGACAGTAGGCACACACATCAGGAGAGAGAGACAGTAGGCGCACACACATCAGGAGAGAGAGACAGTAGGCGCACACACATCAGGAGAGAGAGAGAGACAGTAGGCACACACATCAGGAGAGAGAGAGACAGTAGGCACACACATCAGGAGAGAGAGAGACAGTAGGCACACACATCAGGGAGAGAGAGAGAGACAGTAGGCACACACACATCAGGAGAGAGAGAGAGACAGTAGGCACACACATCAGGAGAGAGAGAGAGACAGTAGGCACACACATCAGGAGAGAGAGAGAGACAGTAGGCACACACATCAGGAGAGAGAGAGAGACAGTAGGCACACACATCAGGAGAGAGAGAGAGACAGTAGGCACACACATCAGGAGAGAGAGAGACAGTAGGCACACACATCAGGAGAGAGAGAGAGACAGTAGGCACACACACATCAGGAGAGAGAGAGACAGTAGGCACACACACATCAGGAGAGAGAGAGAGACAGTAGGCACACACATCAGGAGAGAGAGAGACAGTAGGCACACACATCAGGAGAGAGAGAGAGACAGTAGGCACACACACATCAGGAGAGAGAGAGAGACAGTAGGCACACACATCAGGAGAGAGAGAGACAGTAGGCACACACATCAGGAGAGAGAGAGACAGTAGGCACACACACATCAGGAGAGAGAGAGACAGTAGGCACACACATCAGGAGAGAGAGAGAGACAGTAGGCACACACACATCAGGAGAGAGAGAGACAGTAGGCACACACACATCAGGAGAGAGAGAGACAGTAGGCACACACATCAGGAGAGAGAGAGAGACAGTAGGCACACACACATCAGGAGAGAGAGAGAGACAGTAGGCACACACATCAGGAGAGAGAGAGACAGTAGGCGCACACACATCAGGAGAGAGAGAGAGAGACAGTAGGCGCACACACATCAGGAGAGAGAGAGAGAGACAGTAGGCACACACATCAGGAGAGAGAGAGAGAGACAGTAGGCACACACATCAGGAGAGAGAGAGACAGTAGGCACACACACATCAGGAGAGAGAGAGAGAGACAGTAGGCACACACATCAGGAGAGAGAGAGAGACAGTAGGCACACACATCAGGAGAGAGAGAGAGACAGTAGGCGCACACACATCAGGAGAGAGAGAGACAGTAGGCACACACATCAGGAGAGAGAGAGACAGTAGGCGCACACACATCAGAGAGAGAGACAGTAGGCACACACACATCAGGAGAGAGAGAGAGACAGTAGGCACACACATCAGGAGAGAGAGAGAGAGACAGTAGGCACACACACATCAGGAGAGAGAGAGAGAGACAGTAGGCACACACACATCAGGAGAGAGAGAGAGAGACAGTAGGCGCACACACATCAGGAGAGAGAGAGAGACAGTAGGCACACACATCAGGAGAGAGAGAGAGAGAGACAGTAGGCACACACATCAGGAGAGAGAGAGAAGGAACACATAAGGTGTGTGTGTGTGTGTGTGTGTGTGTGTGTGTGTACCTTGCCCAGGAGCACCTCCTTGCTCCTGCTCCTGCGTGTGAGGAGGAGCAGGCAGCAGACAAGGAGCTTCTGCTGCAGGGGGAAAGACTCCGCCTCCCCGGGGGCGGGGCCGGCCATGCGGTCCCCGTAAACCTCGGCCAGGACCCGCGCCACCTGGGGCACGCTAACGCGAGACGCTGCGGAGGACACACACACACACACAATAAAGAGGACATGCTAGGCTAGAGGCTAGGCTAGTGTTGAGGCTAGAGGCTAGGCTAGTGTTGAGGCTAGAGTTGAGGCTAGAGGCTAGAGTTGAGGCGAGGCTAGTGTTGAGGCTAGGCTAGTGTCGAGGCTAGTGTTGAGGCTAGGCTAGTGTCGAGGCTAGTGTTGAGGCTAGAGGCTAGGCTAGTGTCGAGGCTAGTGTTGAGGCTAGGCTAGTGTCGAGGCTAGTGTTGAGGCTAGTGTTGAGGCTAGGCTAGTGTCGGGCTGT
>PIJE02002176.1:25337-72837 GCA_002895965.2 Coryphaenoides rupestris
TACCCCCCTGACCTCCTCTCCTACCTCCTACCCCCACCTCCTCTCCTACCTCCTACCCCCCCAACCTCCTCTCCTACCTCCTACCCCCCCAACCTCCTCTCCTACCTCCTACCTCCTCTCCTACCTCCTACCCCCCCAACCTCCTCTCCTACCTCCTACCCCCCCAACCTCCTCTCCTACCTCCTACCCCCCCAACCTCCTCTCCTACCTCCTACCCCCCAACCTCCTCTCCTACCTCCTACCCCCCCAACCTCCTCTCCTACCTCCTACCCCCCAACCTCCTCTCCTACCTCCTACCCCCCAACCTCCTCTCCTACCTCCTACCTCCCAACCTCCTCTCCTACCTCCTAACCGGAGGTAGGAGGTAGGAGAGGAGGTTGGGGGGGTAGGAGGTAGGAGAGGAGGATGGGTAGGATGGAGGAGAGGAGATGTCTCACCTTGCATTATGTCCAGGGCCTTCCTGGCCATCCCCAGGAGACGGCAGAACCTTCCTGGCGCCCAGAACTGGACGGCCGACGCGTCCAGCACCCCCTCACCAGACGCCTGCCACGGAAACAAACTTGTTTGGTTTCTACATTTTCTCCCGCCTACCATACTTTGAATTTTACTTTTATTATTGATCCTATTTTCTCCACGATCTAGAGCCGAGTAAATGTAACAACAACCATTAACCCCGGGATCAATAGTCATTAGAATCTGATCTATAATTTTTATGCTTTTTTTTTTTTTTACTCCTTTTCATGTCCGTATGACACCCACTGCACTCTGAACCGTCCCTGGAAGGAGGGATCCCCCACTCTGAGTTCCATCTCCAGGTCTCTTCCTTGTTAATTAAGGGAGTCGTTTCTTTAGGGGGGGCGGGGCTAGGGGGGTGTCATGATCACATGGCCCCATAATCATATGGCCTGTAAAGCCCTTTCAGACTGGAACTCGGATTAAGGTCTGTACTAATAACATGGACTCGACTTGATCGGCCGCGTTTCAGGTTCAATTCACGGAGAAGAAGCCAAGATCAGACAAGAGGAAGAGTTCAGCGCCAGATGATCCCTCCTCCCCTCTAGGTGACCCCTCCTCCCCTCCAGATGACCCCCGGGGGTCAGCCAGGTGTGCTCTACCTGGGCCAGGCGGTCCTGGACGATGGCCGCCAGCTCCAGGCGGCTGTAGGGCGGGAAGTGGAGCAGCTGGGGCCGACAGCGGGGCAGCGCCTGCAGGCGGGGCAGGATGCGGTCCGTCAGGTCCAGGGCGTTGGCGATGCCTGCAGAGAACACGGCAAACATTCACATCAACATCAGGGTGGCCCACATGACGGCCGGTCGTATCTCGGCGAGCTGAGTGGAGCGTGAGAGCGACGACCCCCCCGGCGGCGGCGGCTCACCCACGAGGCGCAGGCGGGAGCCCGGGAGGTACGGCCACTCGAAGATGGTGTACAGGACGTCCTGAGACTTGCTGTCCAGCTGGTCCATCTCATCCAGAACCAGCAGCCTGGGGGGGACCACACACACACAGGGGGTCACATGATCTGCTGGGTCACATGACACTGAGGGGTCCGCGTAAGGACCATCCTGACCTCCGACCCTAGCCGCTACTCACACAGGGGGCCCGGCACTGGTCAGCAGCTTCTGCAGCGTGCTGCTGGAGTGACCCCCGGGGGTTGCGACCCCTAGCCGCCTGGCCAGCAGGGGGAAGATGGCCTGCGAGCTGCGGAGGGTCATGCAGTTGACCACCACGGTCTGGACACCTCGGAGCTCCTCCTGGTAGGGAGTAGAGACAGGTCATTAAGGAGCAGGTAGGGGTTAGACGGTACAGAGACAGGTCATTAAGGAGCAGGTAGGGGTTAGACAGTACAGAGACAGGTCATTAAGGAGCAGGTAGGGGTTAGACAGTACAGAGACAGGTCATTAAGGAGCAGGTAGGGGTTAGACAGTACAGAGACAGGTCATTAAGGAGCAGGTAGGGGTTAGACGGTACAGAGACAGGTCATTAAGGAGCAGGTAGGGGTTAGACAGTACAGAGACAGGTCATTAAGGAGCAGGTAGGGGTTAGACGGTACAGAGACAGGTCATTAAGGAGCAGGTAGGGGTTAGACGGTACAGAGACAGGTCATTAAGGAGCAGGTAGGGGTTAGACGGTACAGAGACAGGTCATTAAGGAGCAGGTAGGGGTTAGACAGTCTCACCTCCATGTTCGCCAGCACGTGGTTGAAGCAGGCCGTCTTGCCAGTCCCAGGGGCCCCGGAGATGTAGAGGCTGGCGGGGGAGCCGCCGCCCACCGGCCCTGGCCCCACCTTCAGCCCCGCCCCCAGGAAGGAGCGGATGGTGTCCCGCTCCGTCTCCCGTGACAACAGGCGCTCGGGGACAGCCGTGTGCAGAGACTGCTTCACCGCCTGGAACCGAGACTCTGGAGGGAGAGCGAGACAGAGAGACAGAGACATAAGTTGGCTGCTCTACTTTATTAAACTCGCTCTAGATTCTAGATCTCCTGATATTAGTTATCGGAGGCTGTTGATAAACAGTGCAACAGTCTCCATGACAACAGGATCAAGGGGGACGGACGTACTCTCTGCAAACAGACGGCTGACCGCGCCCTTCCTCTCAGAGTGGGCGGGGCTTGCGGGCAGCACAGGCTGGCGTTTGGGGGAGATGGGCATCGGCTTGGGGGAGAGGGGTGTCAGCTTGGAGGAGAGGGGTGTCAGCTTGGGGGAGAGGGGCGTCAGCTTGGGGGAGAGGGGCGTCGGCTCGGGGGAGGAGGCCGTCGTGAACCGCGGCGAGTTCTCCGCGTTCTCGTCAAAGAGTTTCCGCGGCGACGCTCTGGGGGCGTGTCTGCCCTGCTTCGGCGGCGAGCCCAGCAGGCCGACGCCCAGGTTGCTGATGTTGTCGTAACCTTGGAAACCGAAAGACATGCAGGTGTGAGTCACGCCCGGGCGGTGGGGGCCCAGCGACGAGGCAGACGCAGTGTTGTGACGTTAACTTAATTTGATTCATTCCATTAAAAAATTGCAAAATCAAACTACACTAACAAACATACCCAAGCAGCCATGTTTTCACAGAAATACAATAATAAATGATTTTGATGACATCACGTTTACTAGATACACGGGTACTATATTACTAATTTGTTTAGAGTGTTAGTTTAGTGTTTCGAGGAATACTGCAGAGTGAATGGAGAGCAAGCGTTCCATTGTACTTGGTCCATGTGCTAATAAAGGGATCCATGTTGTGCGTAGAACATCTTCCAGAACATCTGGACGGGTTCGGGTTATCGATCCGGATCGTCGGGTCTCACCGGTGCGCTTGCGGGGACTGAGGGGGATCCTGGCCGCCGGGGCGGGGGGCCGCGGGGCAACGGGGGCCAGGCGGACCGAGCTCAGAGCCCGGGAGAGGGTCCGGCTCTCCTCTGGGCGGGGCGGCTCGTCCTCCAGGGGCGGGCCGGGGGGCTTGTTGTCGGACGAGGCCGCCGACCGGGAGGCCCTGCGGCGGCGGGGGAAGGGCAGGGAGGGCTGGGCCGGGCCGCGGGACCTGGTGCTGCTGGCCATGGTCTGGAGGAGGAGGAGGAGATTACACTGAGAAACAAGACCTGTGCTCCAGGAGGCTGGGTCTTAATGTGGCTTCACGTCTCCAGTCACACAGGAAGCACTTAAGAGCTCAGCGCTGCCAGCCTTGTACTGTCATGTCTCATGTCATGACTTATGTCTTGTTGTCTTATGTCATGTCTTATGACTTATGTCATGACTTATGTCTTGTTATGTCTTATGTCATGACTTATGTCTTGTTATGTCTTATGTCATGACTTATGTCTTATGTCTTGTTATGTCTTATGTCATGACATGTCATGTCTTATGTCATGTTATGTCTTATGTCATCCGATTTATGTCATGTTATGTCATATCTTATATCTTATGTCATATCTTATATCTTATGTCATGTTATGTCATCGCTTATGTCATGTTATGTCATATCTTATATCTTATGTCATGTTATGTCATATCTTATATCTTATGTCATGTTATGTCATCGCTTATGTCATGTTATGTCATATCTTATATCTTATGTCATGTTATGTCATATCTTATATCTTATGTCATGTTATGTCATATCTTATATCTTATGTCATGTTATGTCATCGCTTATGTCATGTTATGTCATATCTTATATCTTATGTCATGTTATGTCATCGCTTATGTCATGTCATATCTTATATCTTATGTCTTGGTATGTCATGTCTTATGTTCTTTAACTAAACGTAAGAACGTGTGCGTGTGTCTCTCTCACACACACACACACACAGTGGTATAGTGTCCGCTGGTTTATGGTTCTGTAGGGTGGTGTAGGTTTAAGGTGGTGTAAGTAGAAGGTTCTGTCGGATGGTGTAGGTTTAAGGTTCAGTAGGGTGGTGTAGGTTTAAGGTTCAGTAGGGTGGTGTAGGTTTAAGGTGGTGTAGGTTTAGGGTGGTTTAAGGTGGTGTAGGTTTAAGGTTCAGTTGGGTGGTGTAGGTTTAAGGTGGTGTAGGTTTAGGGTGGTTTAGGGTGGTTTAAGGTGGTGTAGGTTTAGGGTGGTGTAGGTTTAGGGTGGTGTAGGTTTAGGGTGGTTTAGGTTTAGGGTGGTGTAGGTTTAGGGTGGTGTAGGTTTAAGGTTCTGTCGGGTGGTGTAGGTTTAAGGTTCAGTAGGGTGGTGTAGGTTTAAGGTGGTGTAGGTTTAGGGTGGTTTAAGGTGGTGTAGGTTTAGGGTGGTTTAAGGTGATGTAGGTTTAGGGTGGTGTAGGTGGTGTAGGATCAGATCAGTTGAAGTCACCAGCTGGACGGATTCCCCATAAGGCGCCAACTCACTAAAGTCTCCTTATTATTACTCATTAATTAAACTTACTAACTAATGTAACTCGTCACACCCGGCTGGTAGTTCAGCGGTTGAGTTAAAGAAGAGTAAACAAAGAGTAAACGTTACCTGAGCAGATGAGAAGCTTCTGGTCGCTGAAACACGAACAGAGTGGCGCCAAAGCTGCGAGTTCCCGCCAGCTGAGTTCCCGCCGCCGGAAGCTGATTGGCTCCGCGAGACCCCGTGGTTAGGGCCCTCGCGCCTCACGCTCTCATTGGCCGGAGGAGAAGTGTCGTCACGTCCGGTGCTCCAGCCGGGAAGTCGAGGCACCACTGTTGTGTGTGATACGATAGTCTGTCTTACTTTATACTATATATCTTACACATTAAATATAAAACTGATTCTTAAAGTACATTTAGTTTAAGACAAAGGTCCGTGGGAACCAAACCGACATCACAGTTGTCATTATCCACGACAATTACGTGGATAAAACTCAGGAAACCTTCTCATTCATAGTAAATATTTTACTTTAATACCAATAACTCATCACTACTTAAAGTCACAATTGTTGGCGGCAGAAGCAAACAGAGCCAGCTCTCCCATGATGCAGTTTAGTGTTGAAGTCCAGAGTTAAATGTTCTCTAAAGGGCTTGGTGTCTAGGCTTAGACTAAAACCTATCACATCCTATTATAAAACAGTATAACATCAGTGTACATCAAGTACATGCATCTCTTTCAGTATACTACTATACAAGTTATAATTTTTAACCACCCATGGACACCTCTTTTATCGCTTATTTCTTAGATATATCTTTACATTTCTTAGAATTGTTTTTACTCCGTTTATCGTTCAATGTTGAGCACCAATTGAACAAAAGCACATTCCTTGTTTGCAAAAACTAAGGCAATAAAGCAGCTTGATTTCTGATAATCTCAGGACCTGACAGCTTGGAGGACAGACCACAGAGCACCAGGATCCCTTTACCCCAAAATACGTTTATTTCAAATGATCACATGATTAAAAGATGGCTGATTAACATAAGATGGCTGACAGGGTGACAGGGTGAGGAACCACTGGATGCACAGCTGCACTCACTCCTCGCCCTCCTCCTCCCCCTGCATTCATCCATTCATCTGCAGACACCCCCTCCTCACCCTGCATTCATCCATTCATCTGCAGACACCCCCTCCTCACCCTGCATTCATCCATTAATCTGCAGACACCCCCCCTCCTCACCCTGCATTCATCCATTAATTTGCACCCCCCCCTCCTCACCCTGCATTCATCCATTAATCTGCAGACACCCCCCTCCTCACCCTGCATTCATCTGCAGACACCCCCCTCCTCACCCTGCATTCATCCATTCATCTGCAGACACCCCCCTCCTCACCCTGCATTCATCCATTCATCTGCAGACACCCCCCTCCTCACCCTGCATTCATCCATTCATCTGCAGACACCCCCCTCCTCACCCTGCATTCATCCATTCATCTGCAGACACACCCCCCCACCCTCCATCTCCCCCCTCAAGGAGCCATTCAGTTTCTTCCTATATTACAAGCTTTTTACAACATACAAAATAGATCAATAACTATGGTTACCATATTCATTAGCTTTAATGTAAATATACAATATTTTCTTGCACTTTCAAATATAATCGATTCTTTAGTGTTTTTCGCTGCCCCCCCCTTCTGGATTCCCCTGGAAAACAAAGTCGTGATAAAAACCCAAGAGACTCTCGACATCGCTGGCCCGGTCGTCAGATCAGGATAAGGCGAGGACCGGCGACCGGAGGACCAGCGAAGGTCACGCGTTGAGACCGAGAAGCGGAGAGGAGACCAGCACGCTCAGCCCAACATCTGCACGTCAACATTCCTTGCATAGCGATAATCACAACAAACTCAACATCTGGAGTCCGCTCTGCACTAGCAGCAGAGGAACGGTCCGATAGGAAGGTGATCAATCATATAGAATAAGACTCTGGTGGAAGGTGTGTGTGTCCCTCTCTCCCTCCCTTCCGTCATCTCCACCCAAACAGGAAGCACAAGCCGGATTGGCCGATCTGGAGCCCCTCCCCCTCACGTCGCTGTCCTTAAAGACAAGATGGCAGCCGCCAACAGGAGGGGCGGAGCCATACGAAAACATGTCTAATTTAAACTTGTGTGTGTGTAAGCATGCAGGTGTTCTACACGGTCAGACGGAGGACTTTACGTGTCGCCATGGAAACCGTGCTGCTTGGCTCACTCTGCACATGTTTGGCACTTAGTTACATGCACCCCCCCCCTCCCCCGGCACTACTGGAATGGCGATCACGGACAAACTCATTCACAAAACAGACTCAACAAAAACAAACAAGTAGGGAAAAATAAAATCCTAAACGCTGCTCAGGTCCGCCACACGAGGGCGCCATCCTGAGGAAGGAGCCTTAAACAGTTGGTCCCCAGTGTGGCATCACGTGGTCACATGGTCACAGTGGAGAGGGTCAGGTAGCAGGCGGGGCTCCGCCTCCTCCGCACGCTACTGGCTGGTGTCTCAGTGTGGCTCTGTAGCCCCGCCCCCCTCCTCTCTCTCTCTCTCTACCCCGCAGTGTTCTGTTGTCTTAGTGTTGTCCTGTCAAAAGTGTGTGTGTGTGTGTGTGTGTGTGTGTGTGTGTGTGTGTGTGCAATTCGAGCCCCCCCCCCTCCCCTCAAAGTGTCCTGTGATTGGTCGATGAGAGGTGTAGTCCCCGGCGTGGTGGAGCAGAGGACGCCATGCGCTCACCTCCCTACAGGAGGCGCTGGTGGGGCTCCTCGCATCATACCTGGAGGAGGAGGACAGGTTAGTACAGCAGTCACCTCCACACCACACAAAAAGACCCCCGGCCAGCAGAGACTAAAGGCATCTGTATGCTTCCTCCTAAATGTGTGGCTTCTGTTGGGGGGGGAGTTTGAATCCTGTGTGTCCGAAAAGCTCTTCCAGGCCCCGCCCCCCTCCTCAGCGATAGGGTAGACTAGCGGGGTATGAAGGAAGGGAGGGTGGGGCTTGGAGGCCTGGTCTCTCTATACCTTTACAGTCACTGTGGTTTCCTGAATAGCTCAGGTTGGTAGCAGGTGATGTCATGGAGGTAACTGGCTGAACCGCTTAGCAGGGCGAGTTACAGCCCAGCTCACCTGTTCAGCTGAAACCTGTTCCACTCACAGTTGTTCAACATTAAATACTTCTCCCGTTGCTCCGCTAAAAGCTTTACGACTTTCTGCCATCGTTTGGGCTTCAGATCACATGTTTTGTATGTCCTGCGGTGACATTCTGCTAAAAACCAAAACACACATTTCTCTAATCACTGGAATGTGGATGAAGAGATAAGTTAGGAGCTAGTGCTAGCTCCTGGCATGCTAGCGCTAGCTAGGAGCAGAGGTGCGTATCGGGGTGGAGGCCCTACCCTTGTTGCCGTGGCTGGGGTACACCTTGCTGAAGGGACGGTACTCCTCTGGAACCGGAAGGTCCTCCACAGGGTGGAAGTTGAACTTGGACTCAAAGTCATCTGGAGAGAAGGAATAAGAACACAGCGGAGATGAAATATAGGAGGGTGGTGGTGGTGGAGAGGAAATATAGGAGGGTGGTGTTGGTGGTGGTGGAAAGGAAATATAGGAGGGTGGTGCTGGTGGTGGTCGAGAGGAAATATAGGAGGGTGGTGCTGGTGGTGGTGGAGAGAGGGAATATGGGAGGGTGGTGCTGGTTGAGAGGGAATATAGGAGGGTGGTGCTGGTGGAGAGGGAATATAGGAGGGTGGTGGTGCTGGTGGTGGTGGTGGAGAGAGGGAATTATAGGAGGGTGGTGCTGGTGGAGAGGGAATATGTGCAGCTGGATACTGGACTTCCTGTCGGGCCGCCGCCAGGTGGTAAGGTAAGGATGGGCAGCACCACCTCAGAGCCACTGAACCTCAACACTGGAGCCCCTCAGGGATGCGTGTTGAGCCCTCTCCTCTACTCCCTGTACACCCACGACTGCATGGCTATGCACAGCTCCAACGTCTTCATCAAGTTTGCTGACGACACGACAGTGTTGGGTCTGATCGCCGACGACGACGAGACAGCCTACAGGGAGGAGGTCGGATCACTGGCACAGTGGTGCCAAGAGAACAACCTCGCCCTCAACGTCAAGAAGACCAAGGAGCTGATCGTGGACTACAGGAAGCGGAGAGGAGAGCACGCCCCCATCTCCATCGACGGTGCTGCAGTAGAGAGGGTCAGCAGCTTCAAGTTCCTCGTCGTGCACATCTCCGAGGACCTCACATGGACCACGCACACCACACACGTGGTGAAAAAGGCCCAACAACGCCTGTATTTCCTCAGGCGACTGAGGAAATTCAACATGTGCCCCCGCATCCTCAGAACATTCTACTCCTGTACCATCGAGAGTGTTCTTACAGGATGCATCACCGTCTGGTACGGGAACTGCACCGCACTGGAGCGTAGAACACTACAGAGGGTGGTGCGGACGGCCCAGTACATCGTTGGAGGTGAGCTTCCCTCCCTCCTGGATATATACACCAGGCGGTGCGTGGCCAAGGCCAAAAGGATTATTAAAGACAATAACCACCCCAGCCACGAACTGTACACACTCCTACCGTCAGGCAGGCGATACCGCAGTATCAAATGACGAGCAGACTCAGAGACAGCTTCCACAGTCAGGCCATCAGGCTGCTGAACAAGTTCGGCATCAATGTCTAAATGCTAGTGCTAAGTGTTACTGCTAGTGCTAGTCCTGGTGATAAGTTGTTACTGCTGGAGCTAGTGCTGGTAGCAGTGCTAAGTGTTGGTGCTAGTACTGGTGTTACTGCTAGTGCTGGTCCTGGTGCTAGTACTGGTGTTAGTGCTAGTCCTGGTGCTAGTGTTACTGCTGGTGCTAGTACTGGTGTTTGTGCTAGTCCTGGTGCTAGTACTGGTGTTAGTGCTAGTCCTGGTGCTAGTACTGGTGTTAGTGCTAGTCCTGGTGCTAGTACTGGTGTTAGTGCTAGTCCCTGGTGCCAGCGTGCTTGGTGCTAGTGCTTGTGTTGACTGGCTAGAGAAGTGTATTTCTGTTGACATCCTGTGAATGTCAGCATATAACAATGTATATTTTATTACATTGAATTATATGTGTACTGCTCACCTGGATATTTTGTTGTATATTCCATTTCATTTTATTCTTATTTTACACAGAATTTATATTTATAGTTCTATTTCTATTTATAGTCCTACTTCTATTTTGTAGTTCTTATTCTATTTTGTATTCCTTTATAATTACTGTCGGGTGTCGGGCGTTTTGCACAAAAAGTTTTTCACTCACTGCTTATACTCACGTGTAAATTGTGAAGTGACAATAAAATACTTGAAACTTGAAACTTGAAATATAGGAGGGTGGTGGTGACTCACCGATTAAGGACTTGGAGGAGAAGCCTGAGGAGGCATGGCCGTTGCGGAGGGGAGGCGGCGGTGGGGGCGGGCCGGCGGGGTTGCGGGAGGAGGAGGAGGAGAGGGAGGGGAGGGAGGAGGAAGAGAGGGAGGGGGGAGGAGGTTTGCTGCCCCCGGAGCTGTGGAGACGGTACGGGGGCGGAGGGGGCGGGGCATCACGGCCACCGCCGTTACGAGAGCCAGGGGGAGGAGCTTGAGGAGCTGCAGGGACACACACACGGTGACACACACACACACACACACACACACACACACACACACACACACACAAACACACACACACACACACACAAAAAAGCACTGAAGCAGTCGCCAGGTTGGCACCAAACACTAACTTGTATTCAAACATTAACAGAGTAATAAATAAAGGACTATAACATTATGAATTGGGCCTGGACTAAGGTACTTTTATTGTCTGATATTGACGGGGATAAAACAATCAAACAAGCAATCTGCAGCTACAAACGCTGACAATAATACTGATGTATTTATAAAATGATTAGTTCATGTTATCATATCGTCTTATCTGGACAACTAAACCAGAGGTATGTTTTATAAAGTATATATATACTGTATGTATATTTTCCATATTGATTGTGGAAAGAGGAACCAGCACGCCTTGTGACAAAACATGTCAGCGTCCAATTCAATTGGATAAGAGATAAGGTAAGATAGAACTTTATTGATCCCAAAGGAAATTCTTGTGCCAGGTTGCATAGCAATACAGTACAATAAAAAATAGAGAAATACACAGAACAATACAAATAAACGAACAGATTTAGTTGACTGTACATTTGTAAATCTGTTAGTTTATTTTTATTATTCTGTTGATTTCTCTATTCTTATCTTATCTCTTATCCAATCACACGGCAGATACCCATGCTAGCGTGCCGCCGTCCAATCACAACGCTCGTTCTAAACCAGCCCCTTCCCATTTCCTGGACCAGGAAGTGAGCTGGCAGCTGATCATGTGACGTGTGGAACGTGAACTCTCATGGAAACCATCAAGAACCATCAAGCACAATCAAGTATTCTCAATCATTCATGAGAATATGTATGATTTACCGTCAGGTAGTTAGAGTTACAGCAGCGGCCTTCAGATATGAGATAGCAAAGCAATACAGGAGGTCAGACAGACAGACAGACAGACAGACAGACAGACAGACAGACAGACAGACAGACACAGTAGGTGTGGTATGGTGTATGCTGGTTTAAGGTGGTGTAGGGTGATGGATAGGTATAGGTTGCAGTAGGGTGTAGGTTTAATGTTCTGTAGGGCGGTGTAGGTTTAAGGTGGTGTAGGGTGGTGTAGGCTTAAGGTGGTGTAGGTTTAAGGTGGTGTAGGTTTAAGGTTCAGTAGCGTGGTGTAGGTTTAGGGTGGTGTAGGCTTAAGGTGGTGTAGGTTTAAGGTGGTGTAGGTTTAAGGTGGTGTAGGCTTAAGGTGGTGTAGGGTGATGGATGGTGGTGCAGGTTGCAGTAGGGTGGTGTAGGTTTAAGGTGGTGTAGGGTGGTGTAGGTTTAAGGTGGTGTAGGGTGATGGATGGTGGTGCAGGTTGCAGTAGGGTGGTGTAGGGTGATGGATGGTGGTGCAGGTTGCAGTAGGGTGGTGTAGGTTTAAGGTGGTGTAGGGTGGTGTAGGTTTAAGGATGGTGTAGGTTTAAGGTGGTGTAGGGTGATGGATGGTGGTGCAGGTTGCAGTAGGGTGGTGTAGGTTTACGGTTCAGTAGGGTGGTGTAGGTTTAAGGTGGTGTAGGGTGGTGGTGGACGGGTGTAGGTTACCTGCTCTGCGGCCCGGTGGCTCCCTGGCAGGGGGAGGCGGCCTGCTGCCCTGCAGGGGGGCGGCGGGGGAGGGCGGAGGCGGGGGGGCGTGGCTGCGTCCGTGCGAGCCTCCGCCCGACGGGGTCTTCTTGTGGAGGGAGTTGTGGCGCTGGGGGAGCTCCGGGGCTCCGTCCACGTAGGACGGCCCGTTGGCCCCGCCCCCCGACGGGTGGCGGTAGGGGGGAGGAGGGGGCGGGGCCGAGGAGCCCCCCGTGGGGGAGGGTCTGTTGGAGGACGAGGGAGGGGGCTTCATGGAAGGGGGCGGGGGCGGGAGGAGGAGCCGCCCGTCGAGGAGTGAGGTTATACTACATCACCCCTCAGAGAGAGTGAGTTATACTACATCACCCCTCAGAGAGAGTGAGTTATACTACATCACCCCTCAGAGAGAGTGATACTAATCCCCAGAGAGAGTGAGTTATACTACATCACCCCTCAGAGAGAGTGAGTTATACTACATCACCCCTCAGAGAGAGTGAGTTATACTACATCACCCTCAGAGAGAGTGAGTTATACTACATCACCCTCAGAGAGAGTGAGTTATACTACATCACCCCTCAGAGAGAAGTGAGTTATACTACGTCTTAAGCTAATTGCTGTTTGTTGTGTGAATGCACCGTTAGGATTGCTACTCCATTCCGTTGTACTCTGTGCCAATGACAATAAAGAAATTCTGATTCTGATTCTGAGATGGAGTTTCAATGTTAACAATTTAACAAGATGCCAATCTGTTAATAATAAGCCAGGAAGGGGACAAACCTTGACTGTTGAACAATTCTAAAATAGTACATAACTAAATAATTGTAAATAAACAATAAATACTGTCATTCAGTTAGGCATGCAACGGAAATCATTTTGATGCAATTCAATAATCTCCAAGTGGAGGTCCTCTGTTCCATCAGAAGGGTTGACTGAAAACTGTGAGCGAAACATTCTTGGCTCCATCTCCACATCCCTTAAAACTTGTATTAAACTCGTGCAGCTTAGTTTAATACGCAGTCTTGGTAAAACCAAACCCTATTAAGCCAGGTCACAATCAATTGGTCTGATTGCACACTTGGAACAACGGTGTTCAGACATCATAAAAGTTAAAACATTAGTGTTGCAGGATTTACCGTGAACAATCATATCAAATAGAAATTTGTCTTTTTTCTTCATAGCCTGCATGTGCTTTAGTGTAATAGTGTGTGGTTTTTGAATGATCTGCGATAGTTTTCCACCAATGTACACACATTTACATTTACATTTACATTTAGGGTATTTGTCAGACACTTTTATCCAAAGCGACGTACAAAGAGTACATTTGTTGAAGGAGAGGCAGCAATATATCACTGTGGTACCTGAAGATAAGAATAGAGCAGGTTTAGAGAATTCATAGTTACAAGGTTAATTAGAAACGAGTTTCATAATTGCTAAGTTGTCTGCATAAGTAAGCTGGGGGCAGGCGTGTGTGACTTTCTAAAGCAAACATTCTGAGAACGAACAAAAACAATGCTAAGTGTTCTTAATAAATGTTAAGACATATAAACACACAGGTTAGTGCTAGGGGGGGGTTATGTAGAGATCCAGGGTGAACTCTGAACAGGTGGGTCTTGAGTCTCTTGTTAAGGAGGGGGGTTATGTAGAGTCCAGGTGAACTCTGAACAGGTGGGTCTTGAGTCTCTTGTTAAGGAGGGGGGTTATGTAGAGTCCAGGTGAACTCTGAACAGGTGGGTCTTGAGTCTCTTGTTAAGGAGGGGGGTTATGTAGAGTCCAGGTGAACTCTGAAACAGGTGGGTCTTGAGTCTCTTGTTAAGGAGGGGGGTTATGTAGAGTCCAGGTGAACTCTGAACAGGTGGGTCTTGAGTCTCTTGTTAAGGAGGGGGGTTATGTAGAGTCCAGGTGAACTCTGAACAGGTGGGTCTTGAGTCTCTTGTTAAGGGAGGGGTTATGTAGAGTCCAGGTGAACTCTGAACAGGTGGGTCTTGAGTCTCTTTGTAAGGAGGGGGGTTATGTAGAGTCCAGGTGAACTCTGAACAGGTGGGTCTTGAGTCTCTTGTTAAGGAGGGGGGTTATGTAGAGTCCAGGTGAACTCTGAACAGGTGGGTCTTGAGTCTCTTGTTAAGGAGGGGGTTATGTTAGAGTCCAGGTGAACTCTGAACAGGTGGGTCTTGAGTCTCTCGTTAAGGAGGGGGGTTATGTAGAGTCCAGGTGAACTCTGAACAGGTGGGTCTGGAGTCTCTCGTTAAGGAGGGGGGTTATGTAGAGTCCAGGTGAACTCTGAACAGGTGGGTCTTGAGTCTCTTGTTAAGGAGGGGGGTTATGTAGAGGTCCAGGTGAACTCTGAACAGGTGGGTCTTGAGTCTCTTGTTAAGGAGGGGGGTTATGTAGAGTCCAGGTGAACTCTGAACAGGTGGGTCTTGAGTCTCTTGTTAAGGAGGGGGGTTATGTAGAGTCCAGGTGAACTCTGAACAGGTGGGTCTTGAGTCTCTTGTTAAGGAGGGGGGTTATGTAGAGTCCAGGTGAACTCTGAACAGGTGGGTCTTGAGTCTCTTGTTAAGGAGGGGGGTTATGTAGAGTCCAGGTGAACTCTGAACAGGTGGGTCTTGAGTCTCTTGCGGAAGCTGGCGAGCGACTCGGCTGTCCTGACATGAGCCGGGAGCTCATTCCACCACTGGGGAGCGAGAACCGTGAAGAGTTGGGACTTGGAAGAGCGATGTTTGGCTGTTTTTAGTGAAGGCGGTACCAGTCGTTTGGCAGAAGTTGCTGAGTGGAGTGCTCAGGCTGGGGCGTAGGGTCGGACTAATGTTTGGAGGTAGGTAGGGTCGGACTAATGTTTGGAGGTAGGTAGGGTCGGACTAATGTTTGGAGGTAGGTAGGGGCGGTTCCGTTGACAGCCATGAAAGTCAGTACCAGTGTCTTGAATCGAATGCGAGCGATTACCGGGTGCCAGTGGAGGTTGCGGAAGAGGGGGGTTCATGGGAGAATTTAGGTAGGTTGAACACGAGGCGTGCTGCTGTGTTCTGAATGCGTTGTAAGGGCTTGATTGTTGAGGCGGGGAGTCCAGCCAGGAGAGAGTTGCAGTCGTCGAGACGAGTGATGACGAGCGCTTGGACCAGGATCTGCGCTGCTTCACGTGTGAGGAAGGGCCGGATCTTGCGGATCTTGTAGAGAGCAATTCTACAAGATCGGGCCACAGAGGTAATGTTGGCGTTGCAGGACAGCTGGTCATCCAACACCACAACAAGGTTCCTTGCCGTGGGTGCAGAGGAGACTTCGATGTCAAGTAGGTCCATCTGAGGGCACTCTTCATACCCGGTATGAAGAGAAGCTTAACCTGTGGTTGTCTATCTGCAGTACATTCACATGCCTTTTTACTGTTGCTAACAGGATACACTTCTAAACAACTATTTTAATATATCGATTCAAGACATTTTGAAACGTAAGACATGGCTGGCTAGTTTAGGGCAGGGTACTTAGTTATTCACCTATTGTGTAGAAATATTGACCAAACAATAGAGAGGAGTGCTGCTGCCCGACGACTTCACCTGGACAGGTAGACACCGCTAGACCCTGGGGACTCAGTCCGTCACCTGGGCAGGTAGACACCGCTAGACCCTGGGGACACAGTTCGTCACCTGGGCAGGTAGACACCGCTAGACCCTGGGGACTCAGTCCGTCACCTGGGCAGGTAGACACCGCTAGACCCTGGGGACTCAGTTCGTCACCTGGGCAGGTAGACACTGCTAGACCCTGGGGAGTCGGGACAAAGGTTTTCACAGTAGTAGCAGGATGTATGTTGATGGTTTTGTTCCTTCTTCAGACTCTGGTGGAGGAGGAGGAGGTGGTGGCAGCAGAGGAGGAGGAGGAGGTGGTGGCAGCGGAGGAGGTGGTGGCAGCAGAGGAGGAGGAGGTGGAGGAGGAGGAGGTGGTGGTGGAGGAGGAGGACCGATGCCAATGGGAGGTCTTTTCCAAGGAGGCGTGCCAAAATTGCGACCAGTTGGAGGTGAGATACTAGTGTTGTGATGTTGAACCTTGTGGTGTCTGCGTCGGTCCAGACGGGTTCAGTACCTGATGAGGTTCTGGTTCTCCTCCTGCAGACGGGACGGCAGGCCGCTCGGCACTCCGCCCCCCTGCGGCCCGGCCCGGCGCGCCACGCCCCCCCTCCGGCCGCTCCGCCTCCCCCCGCCCCCCCTCCGGCCGCTCCGCCTCTCCCCCCCCCCCCCGCCGCTCGAACACAAGCCGCCTCCCCGACCACCAGCGATCCCACCGGCCCTCCCTCCCAGACATCACCCGCCCCCCCAGCTCCTCCTCTAGCTCCTCCCACTCCTCGACGGGCGGCATGAAGCACAGCACCTCGGCCCCGCCCCCTCCCCCGCCCTTCAACCGCGGTGGTGGCGGCGGCGGTCGCTCTGGCGCCCCCCCGGACAGGACCCAGAAGGCCCCCGCCCTCNGTTCCCAACTCTTCACGGTTCTCGCTCCCCAGTGGTGGAATGAGCTCCCGGCTCATGTCAGGACAGCCGAGTCGCTCGCCAGCTTCCGCAAGAGACTCAAGACCCACCTGTTCAGAGTTCACCTGGACTCTACATAACCCCCCTCCTTAACAAGAGACTCAAGACCCACCTGTTCAGAGTTCACCTGGACTCTACATAACCCCCCTCCTTAACAAGAGACTCAAGACCCACCTGTTCAGAGTTCACCTGGACTCTACATAACCCCCCTCCTTAACAAGAGACTCAAGACCCACCTGTTCAGAGTTCACCTGGACTCTACATGACCCCCCTCCTTAACAAGAGACTCAAGACCCACCTGTTCAGAGTTCACCTGGACTCTACATAACCCCCCTCCTTAACAAGAGACTCAAGACCCACCTGTTCAGAGTTCACCTGGACTCTACATAACCCCCCTCCTTAACGAGAGACTCAAGACCCACCTGTTCAGAGTTCACCTGGACTCTACATAACCCCCCTCCTTAACGAGAGACTCAAGACCCACCTGTTCAGAGTTCACCTGGACTCTACATAACCCCCCTCCTTAACAAGAGACTCAAGACCCACCTGTTCAGAGTTCACCTGGACTCTACATAACCCCCCTCCTTAACAAGAGACTCAAGACCCACCTGTTCAGAGTTCACCTGGACTCTACATAACCCCCCTCCTTAACAAGAGACTCAAGACCCACCTGTTCAGAGTTCACCTGGACTCTACATAACCCCCCTCCTTAACAAGAGACTCAAGACCCACCTGTTCAGAGTTCACCTGGACTCTACATAACCCCCCTCCTTAACAAGAGACTCAAGACCCACCTGTTCAGAGTTCACCTGGACTCTACATAACCCCCCTCCTTAACAAGAGACTCAAGACCCACCTGTTCAGAGTTCACCTGGACTCTACATAACCCCCCTCCTTAACAAGAGACTCAAGACCCACCTGTTCAGAGTTCACCTGGACTCTACATAACCCCCCTCCTTAACAAGAGACTCAAGACCCACCTGTTCAGAGTTCACCTGGACTCTACATAACCCCCCTCCTTAACAAGAGACTCAAGACCCACCTGTTCAGAGTTCACCTGGACTCTACATAACCCCCCCCTAGCACTAACCTGTGTGTTTATATGTCTTAACATTTATTAAGACACTTAGCATTGTTGTTCGTTCTCAGATGTTTGCTTAGAGTCACACGCCTGTCAGCTACTTATGCAGACAACTTAGCAATTATGAAACTCATTCTATTAACCTCGTAACTATGAATTCTCTAAACCTGCTCTATTCTTATCTTCAGGTACCACAGTGATATATTGCTGCCTCTCCTTCAACAAATGTACTCTTTGTACGTCGCTTTGGATAAAAGTGTCTGACAAATACCCTAAATGTAAATGTAAATGTAAATGTGTGTACATTGGTGGAAAACTATCGCAGATCATTCAAAAACCACACACTATTACACTAAAGCACATGCAGGCTATGAAGAAAAAAGACAAATTTCTATTTGATATGATTGTTCACGGTAAATCCTGCAACACTAATGTTTAACTTTTATGATGTCTGAACACCGTTGTTCCAAGTGTGCAATCAGACCAATTGATTGTGACCTGGCTTAATAGGGTTTGGTTTACCAAGACTGCGTATTAAACTAAGCTGCACGAGTTTAATACAAGTTTTAAGGGATGTGGAGATGGAGCCAAGAATGTTTCGCTCACAGTTTTCAGTCAACCCTTCTGATGGAACAGAGGACCTCCACTTGGAGATTATTGAATTGCATCAAAATGATTTCCGTTGCATGCCTAACTTGAATGACAGTATTTATTGTTTATTTACAATTATTTAGTATGTACTATTTAGAATTGTTCAACAGTCAAGGTTTGTCCCCTTCCTGGCTTATTATTAACAGATTGGCATCTTGTTAAATTGTTAACATTGAAACTCCATCTCAGAATCAGAATCAGAATTTCTTTATTGTCATTGCACAGAGTACAACGGAATGGAGTAGCAATCCTAACGGTGCATTCACACAACAAACAGCAATTAGCTTAAGACGTAGTATAACTCACTCTCTCTGAGGGGTGATGTAGTATAACTCACTCTCTCTGAGGGGTGATGTAGTATAACTCACTCTCTCTGAGGGGTGATGTAGTATAACTCACTCTCTCTGAGGGGTGATGTAGTATAACTCACTCTCTCTGAGGGGTGATGTAGTATAACTCACTCTCTCTGAGGGGTGATGTAGTATAACTCACTCTCTCTGAGGGGTGATGTAGTATAACTCACTCTCTCTGAGGGGTGATGTAGTATAACTCACTCTCTCTGAGGGGTGATGTAGTATAACTCACTCTCTCTGAGGGGTGATGTAGTATAACTCACTCTCTCTGAGGGGTGATGTAGTATAACTCACTCTCTCTGAGGGGTGATATAGTATAACTCACTCTGAGGGGTGATGTAGTATAACTCACTCTCTCTGAGGGGTGATGTAGTATAACTCACTCTCTCTGAGGGGTGATGTAGTATAACTCACTCTCTCTGAGGGGTGATGTAGTATAACTCACTCTCTCTGAGGGGTGATATAGTATAACTCACTCTGAGGGGTGATATAGTATAACTCACTCTCTCTGAGGGGTGATATAGTATAACTCACTCTGAGGGTGATATAGTATAACTCACTCTGAGAGGTGATATAGTATAACTCACTCTGAGGGGTGATATAGTACAACTCACTCTCAATGATGGGTGCACTCCGGTCGTTGACGGTGGCCTTCTTCAGACGGGTTCCTTGACAGATCTCGGAGAGCAGGGCCCCTCTGTCCTTGGTCTCGTCCCGGTTCAGCTTGGGAGCCGTGGTGTTGGCCTGCCAGCAGAACAACCACAACCACACATCATCAACTGCAGGGTCGTCTGGGGGGGTCCAACGTTTCTGGGTTCCAAGCCCCAATGTGTGCAGTCTACTGGTCCACTAGAACACCTCTCTGGAGGTGGCTTTGGATAAAGGATCCGCTGAAGGACTATGTAGTGAAACCGTATAGACAGCAGAAGTTATGGAACCCAGACTGTACAGGGTCACACAAAACCTCCATGACATTTTAAAGTAGTATGACTTGTCTATATACACTTCTGACTTAAGATAAGATAGAACTTTATTAATCCCGGAGGAAATTCTTGTGCCAGGTTGCACAGCAATACAGTACAAAACAATAGAGAAATACACAGAATAATAAAAATAAACTAACAGATTTACAAATATACAGTCAAAATATACAAATATAAAAATATATAGGCAAGATAAGATATTCAGACGGCGAAAACAATTTGGCATAATTGAAGTGTAAATATATATGTAAAGGGTCTTATATATGTAAAGTATAGTTTTATGTGTAGGTGAGACTCAAGTGGTCAACAGAAGTTTATTTTACTGGTCAGCTGACCGAGACCGAAGAAGGAATTTGTTTCATACTCGATGCGTTTGTCAATGAAAGTTCAGTTAGAGCGCACACGCACACACACACACACACACACACACGGGGGGGGGGGGGGGGGGGGGGGGCACTGACCTGGTTGAAGGTGGGTGGAGGGGGTGGTCCCGGGGGAGGGGGCGGTCCCGGGGGGGAGGAGGGGGGGGCATGATGGCCTGGTCTTGGCACTTCTGTGGCGGGGGGGGTTCACCGACTCACTGTGGAGGTCACACACTCTCGCCTGGACAGAGACACACACACAGCAACAGGTCAACATGAGACCAGAGCAACAGCATGTTAGGATCGAGGATCGAGCAAGACATTACCACTTCGAGGGTTGGCGGTTCAATTCCCTGTCTAGCTCAACTCGAATAAAGGAAGGCATTACCTACCACTGTCAGGTTAGGGTTTCGATTGCATGTGTCGCACAACTGACAGAGCAAGGCATGAACACTGCCAGGGTGAGGGGTTCAATTCCACGACTAGGTCAACGAGGAGCAAGGCATGAACACTGCCAGGGTGAGGGGTTCAATTCCACGACTAGGTCAACGAGGAGCAAGGCATGAACACTGCCAGAGTGAGGGGTTCAATTCCACGACTAGGTCAACAAGAAGCAAGGCATGAACACTGCCAGGGTGAGGGGTTCAATTCCATGACTAGGTCAACGAGGAGCAAGGCATGAACACTGCCAGAGTGAGGGGTTCAATTCCACGACTAGGTCAACAAGAAGCAAGGCATGAACACTGCCAGGGTGAGGGGTTCAATTCCATGACTAGGTCAACGAGGAGCAAGGCATGAACACTGTCAGGGTGAGGGGTTCAATTCCATGACTAGGTCAACTAGGAGCAAGGCATTAACACTGCCAGGGTTAGGGGTTCAAATCCAACTGCCCCACCCCCTCCCCCCTGGAGGAAGGGAAGGGCAGGGAACGTTATCGACAGTGTGCGCGAGATATATTCCTACTGCATGAAGCATGGTCTTCTAGATCTTACACGCACACACACACACACACTAACACCTAACTAAACCGCTAGGAATCATACCAGAACCTGAAGGCCCCAACACATCCCGACCCGCGGTAACTTATGTTACTAAACTTAACATCAATCAACAAGAAGAAGAAGAAGAAGAACAACAACAACTTTATTAATCCACACTTTTTATGGTCACACAAACACAGCATGCTTGAAGTGGTGGCCGCCAAAACACACACACAGACACATGCAGGGAGGCCTGCGGAAATGTAGTCTCTGCATTGACCCATCCTGAGTTATGCTGTCCCTCCAGGGTCAGCCAGAGCAGTGGGCAGTCGTTCTCGACAGCGCCCGGGGACCAGCAGCTCCCAGATCTATCGTCCGTCTTGGTCAGGGACAGGACAGGAGAAGCGATTCTTCACATGTTTTTAATTGGGGTTCTTACTGTGGAAGGAGACCCCGCGGAGCACGGGGAGAACATGCAAACTCCTACCCCTTTTCCACCAAAGTGAACCGAGAGCTGGTTCTGGGCTGGTGCTAGTGCCAGTTCGGAGCTGGTTCAACTGAAGAACCGGTTTGCTTTTCCACCGGCTAGAGAGCCTCGAGAGCCAACCCGCCCCCACGTCATGACGTCACTGTACGTCTGTAGAAGTCTCCGCCTTCCCAGCAACGCGAGCACAACAAGAACAATGGCGGACTACATCGATACGAGTGATCTTGTTTTTGTATATTTTGTTACTACCTGTTCTGTCATAACTCAAATAAAAACTGAATCTTATTTGTTTCTCTGTTCTTTAAGTATACTGAAGCAGACATGTTAACAAAATGTTTATTTAGAAAAACAATGCTGCTCCGTTAATTTGCGGTTCTGATGGGGGGGGGGGGGGTGCTCCGTTAATTTGCGGTTCTGATGGAGGGGGGGGGGGGGGTGCTCCGTTAATTTGCGGTTCTGATGGAGGGGGGGGTGCTCCGTTAATTCGCGGTTCTGATGGAGGGGGGGGTGCTCCGTTAATTCGCGGTTCTGATGGGGGGGGGGGGTGCTCCGTTAATTTGCGGTTCTGATGGGGGGGGGTGCTCCGTTAATTCGCGGTTCTGATGGGGGGGGGGGTGCTCCGTTAATTCGTGGTTCTGATGGGGGGTGCTCCGTTAATTTGCGGTTCTGATGGGGGGGGGGGGGGTGGGGAGGTGTGGGCCAGCCCGTGCTTGATTAAGATAAAATAAGATAGAACTTTATTAATCCCGAAGGAAATTCTTGTGCCAGGTTGCATAGCAATACAGTACAATAAAACAATAGAGAAATCAACAGAATAATAAAAATAAACTTAACAGATTTACAAATGTACAGTCAAAATATAAAATATATAGGCAAGATAAGATATTCAGACGGCGAAAACAATTTGGCATAATTGAAGTGTAATACTGTGATAATAATAATGATGGTTAGGGGACGTATAGTTTTATGTGTAGGTGAGACTCAAGTGGTCAACAGAAGTTTATTTTACTGGTCAGCTGACCGAGACCGAAGAAGGAATTTGTTTCATACTCGATGCGTTTGTCAATGAAAGTTCAGTTAGAGCGCACACGCACACACACACACACACACACACACACACACACGGGGGGGGGGCACTGACCTGGTATGAAAGACAGAGAGGGAGAGAGGGAGGGGGAGGGGGGAGGGGGAGCGAGAGAGGGAGTGACCTGGTTGGAAGGTGGGTGGAGGGGGTGGTCCCCGGGGGAGGGGGCGGTCCCGGGGGGGGAGGAGGGGGGGGCATGATGGCCTGGTCTTGGCACTTCTGTGGCGGGGGGGGTTCACCGACTCACTGTGGAGGTCACACACTCTCGCCTGGACAGAGACACACACACAGCAACAGGTCAACATGAGACCAGAGCAACAGCATGTTAGGATCGAGGATCGAGCAAGACATTACCACTTCGAGGGTTGGCGGTTCAATTCCCTGTCTAGCTCAACTCGAATAAAGGAAGGCATTACCTACCACTGTCAAGGTTAGGGTTTCGATTGCATGTGTCGCACAACTGACAGAGCAAGGCATGAACACTGCCAGGGTGAGGGGTTCAATTCCACGACTAGGTCAACGAGGAGCAAGGCATGAACACTGCCAGGGTGAGGGGTTCAATTCCACGACTAGGTCAACGAGGAGCAAGGCATGAACACTGCCAGGGTGAGGGGTTCAATTCCACGACTAGGTCAACAAGAAGCAAGGCATGAACACTGCCAGGGTGAGGGGTTCAATTCCATGACTAGGTCAACGAGGAGCAAGGCATGAACACTGCCAGGGTGAGGGGTTCAATTCCACGACTAGGTCAACGAGGAGCAAGGCATGAACACTGCCAGGGTGAGGGGTTCAATTCCATGACTAGGTCAACGAGGAGCAAGGCATGAACACTGCCAGGGTGAGGGGTTCAATTCCATGACTAGGTCAACTAGGAGCAAGGCATTAACACTGCCAGGGTTAGGGGTTCAAATCCAACTGCCCCACCCCCTCCCCCCTGGAGGAAGGGAAGGGCAGGGAACGTTATCGACAGTGTGCGCGAGATATATTCCTACTGCATGAAGCATGGTCTTCTAGATCTTACACGCACACACACACACACACTAACACCTAACTAAACCGCTAGGAATCATACCAGAACCTGAAGGCCCCAACACATCCCGACCCGCGGTAACTTATGTTACTAAACTTAACATCAATCAACAAGAAGAAGAAGAAGAAGAACAACAACAACTTTATTAATCCACACTTTTTATGGTCACACAAACACAGCATGCTTGAAGTGGTGGCCGCCAAACACACACACACACATGCAGGGAGGCCTGCGGAAATGTAGTCTCTGCATTTGACCCATCCTGAGTTATGCTGTCCCTCCAGGGTCAGCCAGGAGCAGTGGGCAGTCGTTCTCGACAGCGCCCGGGGACCAGCAGCTCCAGATCTATCGTCCGTCTTGGTCAGGGACAGGACAGGAGAAGCGATTCTTCACATGTTTTTAATTGGGGTTCTTACTGTGGAAGGAGACCCCGCGGAGCACGGGGAGAACATGCAAACTCCTACCCCTTTTCCACCAAAGTGAACCGAGAGCTGGTTCTGGGCTGGTGCTAGTGCCAGTTCGGAGCTGGTTCAACTTAAGAACCGGTTTGCTTTTCCACCGGCTAGAGAGCCTCGAGAGCCAACCCGCCCCCACGTCATTACGTCACTGTACGTCTGTAGAAGTCTCCGCCTTCCCAGCAACGCGAGCACAACAAGAACAATGGCGGACTACATCGATACGAGTGATCTTGTTTTTGTAATTGTATATTTTGTTACTACCTGTTCTGTCATAACTCAAATAAAAACTGAATCTTATTTGTTTCTCTGTTCTTTAAGTATACTGAAGCAGACATGTTAACAAAATGTTTATTTAGAAAAACAATGCTGCTCCGTTAATTCGCGGTTCTGATGGGGGGGGGGGGTGCTCCGTTAATTCGCGGTTCTGATGGGGGGGGGGTGCTCCGTTAATTCGCGTTCTGATGGGGGGGGGTGCTCCGTTAATTCGGGTTCTGATGGGGGGGGGTGCTCCGTTAATTTGCGGTTCTGATGGGGGGGGGGGGGCTCCGTTAATTTGCGGTTCTGATGGGGGGGGGGGTGCTCCGTTAATTCGCGGTTCTGATGGGGGAGGGGGGGTGGGGGGGGTCCGTTAATTGGTTCTGATGGGGGGGTGGGTCCGTTAATTCGCGGTTCTGATGGGGGGGGAGGGTCCGTTAATTCGCGGTTCTGATGGATGGGGGGGGGGTGCTCCGTTAATTCTCAGAATATTACAAGGTTAACGTTGCGTTGCCAAAGTGGTATCGGTGCGGTTGTATCGGAGTAGTCACTTCCATTGTCGGGGTTTGTTGTGAAACGGAGCTCAGAACGTTTTTGGCGGACTTGCTAATCCCGCCCCCAGCCCCCCCCCAGCCACTGTCGGTTCTTAGTCGGTTCTTAGTCTGGCCCAGCAAAGAGTTGAGGCCAAGAACGAACCAGTTTTCCTGGCCGAGAGCCGGTTCTTTGGCTGTCGAAACACGAAGAACTGGTTCATTTTAGGCTCTGGCTCCGAACCGGCCCTGAAAATGCCTTGGTGGAAAAGGGGCAACAGAAAGGCCGGGAGATCACCCACCTGGGAGATCACCCACCTGGGAGGTCACCCACCTGGGCACCCCAGAGTCAACAGCGCCCCAGGTGGGAATCGATCCCAGGACCTTCTTGCTGTGAGGCAGCAGTGCAAGCACTGCGCCACCGTGCCCACAACAACAACATGAAGGTGTGCTTAGAGGCCGGCGGGAGGCGCTCCAACTCACTGGGTCCTACGGAGCAGGGAGGGAGGGAATCTAACCCCCAACCTCGTGACAGGGCAACCACATCCTAGTCAGAGCGATGTGAGAGATGTGTTTAGACAGAGAAACACTATGGGGCAGAACAAAGCATGTGCTCCTCTGAGCCCGGCCCGGGACCCGCCTTCATATAAAGCGCACCTCCCATCTGGCTCGTACCTGGGCTGAGTTGATCCAACACACATGCTGCTGCTGGGAGGGAGCAGCTGAGTGGATCTCCCCAAACCAGTTGGCTCTCAAGCCCATTGTTGATCCAGCACGTTGGGCCAGGCAGGCCCCGCCCCTCCGCCCCGTGCCTGCCTGAGCGCTGCAGCAACTGAAGGAATGTCACCGAGCAAGCTTGGCCGTCACAAGCACAGACAGCTAGCTAGCTTACTGGAGAGAGAGACAGTGCTGCTGGGCCACGCCACAGACAGCTAGCTTACTGGAGAGAGAGACAGTGCTGCTGGGCCACGCCACAGACAGCTAGCTTACTGAGAGAGAGACAGTGCTGCTGGGCCACGCCACAGACAGCTAGCTTACTGGAGAGAGAGACAGTGCTGCTGGGCCACGCCACAGACAGCTAGCTTACTGAAGAGAGACAGTGCTGCTGGGCCACGCCACAGACAGCTAGCTTACTGGAGAGAGACAGTGCTGCTGGGCCACGCCACAGACAGCTAGCTTACTGGAGAGAGAGACAGTGCTGCTGGGCCACGCCACAGACAGCTAGCTTACTGGAGAGAGAGACAGTGCTGCTGGGCCACGCCACAGACAGCTAGCTTACTGGAGAGAGAGACAGTGCTGCTGGGCCACGCCACAGACAGCTAGCTTACTGGAGAGAGAGACAGTGCTGCTGGGCCGCGCCACAGACAGCTAGCTTACTGGAGAGAGAGACAGTGCTGCTGGGCCACGCCACAGACAGCTAGCTTACTGGAGAGAGAGACAGTGCTGCTGGGCCACGCCACAGACAGCTAGCTTACTGGAGAGAGAGACAGTGCTGCTGGGCCGCGCCACAGACAGCTAGCTTACTGGAGAGAGAGACAGTGCTGCTGGGCCGCGCCACAGACAGCTAGCTTACTGGAGCCTACAGCTAGCTCTCTCTCCAGTAAGCTAGCTTACTGGAGAGAGAGACAGCGCTGCTGGGCCGCGCCACAGACAGCTAGCTTACTGGAGAGAGAGACAGTGCTGCTGGGCCGCGCCACAGACAGCTAGCTTACTGGAGAGAGAGACAGTGCTGCTGGGCCGCGCCACAGACAGCTAGCTTACTGGAGAGAGAGACAGTGCTGCTGGGCCGCGCCACAGACAGCTAGCTTACTGGAGAGAGAGACAGTGCTGCTGGGCCGCGCCACAGAGAGCTAGCTTACCGAAAACACACCAATAAAATAATCTAATATCCGCTGGGTCCGCAGAAGCGCGGCCAAAGCCTCAGATATTCCAGCGCTGCGGAGGATCTGTTGGAATATTTGTGGCTTCTCCGGCGTTCGTTCTGTTTCAAATCACGAGAAAGGGAGGAAAAAAAGGGGAATCTAGCCTCCTCTTTTAGAACCGTGGAAAACAGAAACATAAGGCCACGTGCACAGAGAAATAACGTTCTGCGTTATTCCCCGTACCGCCGGCCGGGTTGGATTCACTCTGCTAGCACGACCCGACTCGTGTGTTGTCTCCGCTGTAGACCGGCTGGCTTCAGAACACCGCTGGGTCTGGACCGAGTGAAAATAGGAGACATCACTGTTCAGGTCGTAAGGAAGACCCTTACAGATGCAACAATATACATATTAAAACGTGTCCTTTGTAATTACTGTCGGTTGTCGGCCGTTTTGCACAAAACGTTTTTCACTCACTGCTTATACTCACGTGTAAATTGTGAAGTGACAATAAAATACTTGAAACTTGAAACAGCGTGCAACGGTTCTAAGTGGGTCATGACTCAACTTGTATCATCGACCTCTTGGCATGGGATTGGGGCTGGGCTGTCCCTTCTACCTGGGGGGGGATTACTTCCTTATTACCTCCGTGGAGGGACGGTAATAAGGAAGTAATCCCCCCCCCACCCAGGCCTGTTTATGATCTGTAACCGACAGCACCACAAATATTCCACCTATGCATCTCATAACACCACCTGATGAAACATACTGGCCAGAACCAGCCTCCAACACATGACCCACCTAACAGAACCAGAACCAGCCTCCAACACATGACCCACCTAACAGAACCAGAACCAGCCTCCAACACATGACCCACCTAACAGAACCACCAGAACCACAGAGTTAGCAGTAGCAACACTAGCCGGAGTTAGCAGTAGCAACACGAGCTGGAGTTAGCAATAGCAGCACTAGCTGCAGTTAGCAGTAGCAACACTAGCTGGAGTTAGCAGTAGCAGCACTAGCTGGAGTTAGCAGTAGCAACACTAGCCGGAGTTAGCAGTAGCAACACTAGCCGGAGTTAGCAGTAGCAACACTAGCCGGAGTTAGCAGTAGCAACACTAGCCGGAGTTAGCAGTAGCAACACTAGCCGGAGTTAGCAATAGCAACACTAGCCGGAGTTAGCAGTAGCAACACTAGCCGGAGTTAGCAGTAGCAACACTAGCCGGAGTTAGCAGTAGCAACACTAGCCGGAGTTAGCAGTAGCAACACTAGCCGGAGTTAGCAGTAGCAACACTAGCCGGAGTTAGCAGTAGCAACACTAGCCGGAGTTAGCAGTAGCAACACTAGCCGGAGTTAGCAGTAGCAACACTAGCCGGAGTTAGCAGTAGCAACACTAGCCGGAGTTAGCAGTAGCAACACTAGCCGGAGTTAGCAGTAGCAACACTAGCCGGAGTTAGCAGTAGCAACACTAGCCGGAGTTAGCAGTAGCAAAACTAGCCGGAGTTAGCAGTAGCAACACTAGCCGGAGTTAGCAGTAGCAAAACTAGCTGGGGGTAGCGGGATGGGTGTTGACTCCCGGGCCGGCTGTCAGTGTCGGGCCGTCCGCCGGTGAGCTGCGGTACCTCCAGGACTACCAGGTCCTCCAGGTACCAGGACCTCCGGGACTACCTACCCCGGGTGTGTGCGGCTCTTGCTCGGTCCACGTCGGCCCACTTCACCCGCGGCGGACGGAGTTAGGAAGCGACGGACAGCATCTGGAGTCCCGGGCGGCTGCACACGGAGGTGTCCTCTCTCTGCTGCCAGGGAGCAGGTCGCCTGGAACCCGGAAATGGGCCGACCCACACAAAATGGAGGTAAGCAGCAGCCCAGCCCACCGTCACGAGAAGCACACCTGGTGATCCTCTCTACGTATTAATAAGTTAATTTGGAAAATATTATAATATAATTCTAATTGCTTCTTGGTTCTTGTCAGCGGCTAAGTGTAGTTGATGACTTTCGGAAGTATTTGGGGGGATGGAGGGAAGGTGGTGTGAGGCAGCAACCAGACAAGAACACTGAGGGCCGGTACAAGGGTAGGAAGGGAGGAGTAGGAACGGGACGTTCATAGATTTCATATTTGAAGTGTGTTATTGTCTGACGTGTTGTCGGTGTGTAAATTACACTGGGGGTCCAGGCCCGGGAGGGAGGCGACGAGAGGGGGACGGGGACACGAGGGAGGAGGTGGACAGGATTTCCGAGACAACGGGGGACCGCTGCGTGGGCTCGGTTGGGGCCGACGGGGGGGGGAGCTGGTGGGGAGGGGGGTAGAGGAAGGGGGGGAGTGGGGATGGGTGGAGGGGGGGGGGAGGGGGGTGGAGGGAGGGAGGTGGGTGGGGGGGGGGGGGGGTGTGGGGGTGTGGGGGGGTGGGGGTGGGGGTGGGGGGGGGGTGGGGGGGGTGGGGGGGGGAGGGGGGGGGGGGGGGGCGGGTGGAGGGTGGGAGTGAGGGAGGAAGAGAGAGAGACGGGCAAGAACAAGAGACCATGTCGGCGGGAGTGGATATTGGTGCAAGGATTTAGAGAAGTGAGAGAAACCTTAATTAATGCCCAGATCGGGGAAGATGTGAGTGGTCGTCACAGGGCGCATCACGAGGGACAGGAATGGGACAGGGACGGAGAGAGTGAAGGAAGTAATGGCGGAGGGGGTGAGGAGTAAGAAGGAGATCGCCATGATGGGACCGAGCGGTCGGAGTGAGCGGGCATCAGAGGTAGTGGGGAATGTCCACGTAGATGCAGTGCTAGGGCGCAGCCGAGCGCAGCGGACGCGCACTGCGGCTGGACAGGTGAGACTGATCTCGGTCGAGCGCCATCTCGGGGACATCCCCACTTGTGATGTCACCAGACGGCAGTCACGTGGCGATTGTGAAACAGCTCGCAATGGCTAATCACACTCACACCCGGTGGCATAATGTCTCCCCTTTAGAAACACAATGTACAGAACGACTTCTGAGAATACACCAACAGATTAGAGTCGATTAGATTCACATTTATTGTCATTGCGCAGCACAGTACAGTACAGCGAGAAGAAGTTGGCGTCCAACCAGAGTGCAAATGAGGCAGTAAAGTGCACAGCAGTGTTATGTAATGTTGAGCGGTATGTTTAATCTCTGAGTCCGGTCCCGGGGCGGGTCTGTGGGCGTGGCCTGTCTTCCAGAAGCCGGCGAGATCCTGGCCCACGGCTCAGAAGAGCCTTCGGAATGGCGGAGAGGTCGGTTGCCCGTTACTTGTGCTTCGCAGGTCTTCTGATGGGCGGAGGGCGTGGGGAGGACCTCCACTGGGGGAGATGGGCTTTCTGGGTGCACTGTCGGCGCTTCTCGCGTGGTCTGGATGGCGGGTTCGGCGGATTGCTCCGGTTAATCTCGGGAAGTAAACCGGGGATCGACGTGAAACGTTTCGTCATTTAACGGCGGCGCTCTTGTGTTCATCCGACGGACGTTCGTCGGGGGATTATCTTGTACGGGGGTACGTGTGATTTGTGAACATGAACGGGACGGTGTGTTGTCAGCCATCTTGGAAACTTGGGCACTGGATACCAGGGCGTCCGTGTGCGAAGTCGTTTTGTATTTAGTACACGATTTAGGGAACAAGTGAGGCAGGTAGCAAGCAGCCGACACCTTTTTAGAGCTCATTCTGTGACGAAGTCGTTTTCTATTTAGTACACGATTTAGGGAACAAGTGAGGCAGGTGACAAGCAGCCGACACCTTTTTAGAGCTCATTCTGTGACAGCTCATTTACATAAAGCATCAGCTGCATACTGTACTTCTTTCATGGTGCATTATGGGTATTAAGCAAGTGTACTTGTGGGGAGTGTGTGTGTTTGGTGGCTGGTTTAATTGGCCTCACCTGGCCTGAGTTAGACGCTAACTGGACCAGGTGAGGCTGTAGCCCACCCCTCCCAGACTCTAACTGGGCCAGGTGAGGCTGTAGCCCCCCCCCCCCCCCCCAGACTCTAACTGGGCCAGGTGAGGCAATTAAGAGCCAGGCAGCTGAGGATTTTTTCTTTATCCAATTTTATAGGAGGTCTTTAGTTTCTCTCACGGGCCTTTATCTTCTAATTGGTGTGCTGATCATTACTACCTCTGGTTACCAGGCCACAACACGAGGTGTGGCAGAGGTGGAAGGTGTGGTAAGTTTAGGGGACCCAAAGAACGAACCAGTTTTCACTGCCGGAGACGGAGGTAAAGGACAGGGCGCTGGGTATGATAGACAGCGTGTGGTGGGACTGATCGATGAAAGGTGGAGAACGAAGAGATAAGGGTTATAAGCTTGTAGGGCGTTGGGACTGGCTACCGGGAAGACTCGGTGCGAGAGGAGATGGGGACTAGGTGGAGATAGGACCCTTACAGGGGAGAAAATAGGGGCCTTACTTTACCACACAACAGGGTTGGAGGAGAGGACAGGTGGAGATAGGGACAGGTGGAGGTGGGACAGGTGGAGATAGGGACTGGTGAAGGAGTAGGGACAGATAGACAGGTGTAAGTAGGGACAGGTGGAGGTGTGAGTAGGGACCACAGAAGGAGGTAGGACAGGTGGAGGTAGGACAGGTGGAGGTAGGACAGGTGTATGTAGGGCCCAGTGGAGGAGATAGGACAGGTGGAGGTAGGACAGGTGGAGGTAGGACAGGTGTATGTAGGGCCCAGTGGAGGAGATAGGACAGGTGGAGGTGTGTTCTCTTAGTATCGTCCACCTGAGGAGTCGAATAGCCGTATGGTCATCTACAGATCCCCTTGTGTGATGGTCGTTCATTCAATAGAAGGCAGTTTGCTTTAGTATCAGTGAATTATCGACGTGGACGCTTCCACTGACCCTGAACACGCGACCTCTGCTCTGACCGGACGCTGTAAAACAACATGAAGGTGTGCTTAGAGGCCGGCGGGAGGCGCTCCAACTCACTGGGTCCTACGGAGCAGGGAGGGAGGGAATCTAACCCCCAACCTCGTGACAGGGCAACCACATCCTAGTCAGAGCGATGTGAGAGATGTGTTTAGACAGAGAAACACTATGGGGCAGAACAAAGCATGTGCTCCTCTGAGCCCGGCCCGGGACCCGCCTTCATATAAAGCGCACCTCCCATCTGGCTCGTACCTGGGCTGAGTTGATCCAACACACATGCTGCTGCTGGGAGGGAGCAGCTGAGTGGATCTCCCCAAACCAGTTGGCTCTCAAGCCCATTGTTGATCCAGCACGTTGGGCCAGGCAGGCCCCGCCCCTCCGCCCCGTGCCTGCCTGGCGCGCAGCCACAGACAGCTTACTGAAGAGAGACAGTGCTGCTGGGCCACGCCACAGACAGCTAGCTTACTGGAGAGAGAGACAGTGCTGCTGGGCCACGCCACAGACAGCTAGCTTACTGGAGAGAGAGACAGTGCTGCTGGGCCACGCCACAGACAGCTAGCTTACTGGAGAGAGAGACAGTGCTGCTGGGCCACGCCACAGACAGCTAGCTTACTGGAGAGAGAGACAGTGCTGCTGGGCCACGCCACAGACAGCTAGCTTACTGGAGAGAGAGACAGTGCTGCTGGGCCACGCCACAGACAGCTAGCTTACTGGAGAGAGAGACAGTGCTGCTGGGCCACGCCACAGACAGCTAGCTTACTGGAGAGAGAGACAGTGCTGCTGGGCCACGCCACAGACAGCTAGCTTACTGAAGAGAGACAGTGCTGCTGGGCCACGCCACAGACAGCTAGCTTACTGGAGAGAGACAGTGCTGCTGGGCCACGCCACAGACAGCTAGCTTACTGGAGAGAGACAGTGCTGCTGGGCCACGCCACAGACATCTAGCTAACTGAAGAGAGAGACAGCGCTGCTGGGCCGCAGCACAGAGAGCTAGCTTACTGGAGAGAGAGACAGTGCTGCTGGGCCACGCCACAGACAGCTAGCTTACTGGAGAGAGAGACAGTGCTGCTGGGCCGCGCCACAGACAGCTAGCTTACTGGAGAGAGAGACAGTGCTGCTGGGCCGCGCCACAGACAGCTAGCTTACTGGAGAGAGAGACAGTGCTGCTGGGCCACGCCACAGACAGCTAGCTTACTGGAGAGAGAGACAGTGCTGCTGGGCCGCGCCACAGACAGCTAGCTTACTGGAGAGAGAGACAGTGCTGCTGGGCCGCGCCACAGACAGCTAGCTTACTGGAGAGAGAGACAGTGCTGCTGGGCCCAGAAGCTAGCTTACTGGAGAGAGAGACAGTGCTGCTGGGCCGCGCCACAGACAGCTAGCTTACTGGAGAGAGAGACAGTGCTGCTGGGCCGCGCCACAGACAGCTAGCTTACTGGAGAGAGAGACAGTGCTGCTGGGCCGCGCCACAGACAGCTAGCTTACTGGAGAGAGAGACAGTGCTGCTGGGCCGCGCCACAGACAGCTAGCTTACTGGAGAGAGAGACAGTGCTGCTGGGCCGCGCCACAGAGAGCTAGCTTACCGAAAACACACCAATAAAATAATCTAATATCCGCTGGGTCCGCAGAAGCGCGGCCAAAGCCTCAGATATTCCAGCGCTGCGGAGGATCTGTTGGAATATTTGTGGCTTCTCCGGCGTTCGTTCTGTTTCAAATCACGAGAAAGGGAGGAAAAAAAGGGGAATCTAGCCTCCTCTTTTAGAACCGTGGAAAACAGAAACATAAGGCCACGTGCACAGAGAAATAACGTTCTGCGTTATTCCCCGTACCGCCGGCCGGGTTGGATTCACTCTGCTAGCACGACCCGACTCGTGTGTTGTCTCCGCTGTAGACCGGCTGGCTTCAGAACACCGCTGGGTCTGGACCGAGTGAAAATAGGAGACATCACTGTTCAGGTCGTAAGGAAGACCCTTACAGATGCAACAATATACATATTAAAACGTGTCCTTTGTAATTACTGTCGGTTGTCGGCCGTTTTGCACAAAACGTTTTTCACTCACTGCTTATACTCACGTGTAAATTGTGAAGTGACAATAAAATACTTGAAACTTGAAACAGCGTGCAACGGTTCTAAGTGGGTCATGACTCAACTTGTATCATCGACCTCTTGGCATGGGATTGGGGCTGGGCTGTCCCTTCTACCTGGGGGGGGATTACTTCCTTATTACCTCCGTGGAGGGACGGTAATAAGGAAGTAATCCCCCCCCCACCCAGGCCTGTTTATGATCTGTAACCGACAGCACCACAAATATTCCACCTATGCATCTCATAACACCACCTGATGAAACATACTGGCCAGAACCAGCCTCCAACACATGACCCACCTAACAGAACCAGAACCAGCCTCCAACACATGACCCACCTAACAGAACCAGAACCAGCCTCCAACACATGACCCACCTAACAGAACCACCAGAACCACAGAGTTAGCAGTAGCAACACTAGCCGGAGTTAGCAGTAGCAACACGAGCTGGAGTTAGCAATAGCAGCACTAGCTGCAGTTAGCAGTAGCAACACTAGCTGGAGTTAGCAGTAGCAGCACTAGCTGGAGTTAGCAGTAGCAACAATAGCTGGAGTTAGCAGTAGCAGCACTAGCTAGAGTTAGCAGTAGCAACACTAGCCGGAGTTAGCAGTAGCAACACTAGCCGGAGTTAGCAGTAGCAACACTAGCCGGAGTTAGCAATAGCAACACTAGCCGGAGTTAGCAGTAGCAACACTAGCCGGAGTTAGCAGTAGCAACACTAGCCGGAGTTAGCAGTAGCAACACTAGCCGGAGTTAGCAGTAGCAACACTAGCCGGAGTTAGCAGTAGCAACACTAGCCGGAGTTAGCAGTAGCAACACTAGCCGGAGTTAGCAGTAGCAACACTAGCCGGAGTTAGCAGTAGCAACACTAGCCGGAGTTAGCAGTAGCAACACTAGCCGGAGTTAGCAGTAGCAACACTAGCCGGAGTTAGCAGTAGCAAAACTAGCCGGAGTTAGCAGTAGCAAAACTAGCCGGAGTTAGCAGTAGCAACACTAGCCGGAGTTAGCAGTAGCAAAACTAGCTGGGGGTAGCGGGATGGGTGTTGACTCCCGGGCCGGCTGTCAGTGTCGGGCCGTCCGCCGGTGAGCTGCGGTACCTCCAGGACTACCAGGTCCTCCAGGTACCAGGACCTCCGGGACTACCTACCCCGGGTGTGTGCGGCTCTTGCTCGGTCCACGTCGGCCCACTTCACCCGCGGCGGACGGAGTTAGGAAGCGACGGACAGCATCTGGAGTCCCGGGCGGCTGCACACGGAGGTGTCCTCTCTCTGCTGCCAGGGAGCAGGTCGCCTGGAACCCGGAAATGGGCCGACCCACACAAAATGGAGGTAAGCAGCAGCCCAGCCCACCGTCACGAGAAGCACACCTGGTGATCCTCTCTACCTGGAGAAAACACACTATCCTCTACCTGGAGAAAACACACTGTCCTCTACCTGGAGAAAACACACTATCCTCTACCTGGAGAAAACACACTGTCCTCTACCTGGAGAAAACACACTATCCTCTACCTGGAGAAAACACACTGTCCTCTACCTGGAGAAAACACACTATCCTCTACCTGGAGAAAACACACTATCCTCTCTACCTGGAGAAAACACACTGTCCTCTACCTGGAGAAAACACACTATCCTCTACCTGGAGAAAACACACTGTCCTCTACCTGGAGAAAACACACTATCCTCTCTACCTGGAGAAAACACTATCCTCTCTACCTGGAGAAAACACACTATCCTCTCTACCTGGAGAAAACACACTGTACTCTACCTGGAGAAAACACACTGTCCTCTACCTGGAGAAAACACACTATCCTCTCTACCTGGAGAAAACACACTATCCTCTACCTGGAGAAAACACACTATCCTCTCTACCTGGAGAAAACACACTGTCCTCTACCTGGAGAAAACACACTATCCTCTCTACCTGGAGAAAACACACTATCCTCTACCTGGAGAAAACACACTGATCCTCTACCTGGAGAAAACACACTATCCTCTCTACCTGGAGAAAACACACTATCCTCTACCTGGAGAAAACACACTATCCTCTCTACCTGGAGAAAACACACTGTACTCTACCTGGAGAAAACACACTATCCTCTCTACCTGGAGAAAACACACTGTCCTCTACCTGGAGAAAACACACTATCCTCTCTACCTGGAGAAAACACACTATCCTCTACCTGGAGAAAACACACTATCCTCTCTACCTGGAGAAAACACACTGTCCTCTACCTGGAGAAAACACACTATCCTCTACCTGGAGAAAACACACTATCCTCTCTACCTGGAGAAAACACACTATCCTCTCTACCTGGAGAAAACACACTATCCTCTACCTGGAGAAAACACACTATCCTCTCTACCTGGAGAAAACACACTGTCCTCTACCTGGAGAAAACACACTGTCCTCTCTACCTGGAGAAAACACACTGTCCTCTACCTGGAGAAAACACACTATCCTCTACCTGGAGAAAACACACTATCCTCTCTACCTGGAGAAAACACACTGTCCTCTACCTGGAGAAAACACACTATCCTCTCTACCTGGAGAAAACACACTGTCCTCTACCTGGAGAAAACACACTATCCTCTCTACCTGGAGAAAACACACTGTCCTCTACCTGGAGAAAACACACTATCCTCTCTACCTGGAGAAAACACACTATCCTCTACCTGGAGAAAACACACTATCCTCTCTACCTGGAGAAAACACACTGTCCTCTACCTGGAGAAAACACACTATCCTCTCTACCTGGAGAAAACACACTGTCCTCTACCTGGAGAAAACACACTATCCTCTCTACCTGGAGAAAACACACTGTCCTCTACCTGGAGAAAACACACTATCCTCTCTACCTGGAGAAAACACACTATCCTCTCTACCTGGAGAAAACACACTGTCCTCTACCTGGAGAAAACACACTATCCTCTCTACCTGGAGAAAACACACTATCCTCTCTACCTGGAGAAAACACACTATCCTCTCTACCTGGAGAAAACACACTATCCTCTACCTGGAGAAAACACACTATCCTCTCTACCTGGAGAAAACACACTGTCCTCTACCTGGAGAAAACACACTATCCTCTCTACCTGGAGAAAACACACTATCCTCTACCTGGAGAAAACACACGATCCTCTACCTGGAGAAAACACACGATCCTCTACCTGGAGAAAACACACGATCCTCTACCTGGAGAAAACACACGATCCTCTACCTGGAGAAAACACACGATCCTCTCTACCTGGAGAAAACACACGATCCTCTACCTGGAGAAAACACACGATCCTCTACCTGGAGAAAACACACTATCCTCTACCTGGAGAAACCACACTATCCTCTCTACCTGGAGAAAACACACGATCCTCTACCTGGAGAAAACACACGATCCTCTACCTGGAGAAAACACACTATCCTCTACCTGGAGAAAACACACTGTCCTCTACCTGGAGAAAACACACTATCCTCTCTACCTGGAGAAAACACACTATCCTCTACCTGGAGAAAACACACTATCCTCTCTACCTGGAGAAAACACACTGTACTCTACCTGGAGAAAACACACTATCCTCTCTACCTGGAGAAAACACACTATCCTCTACCTGGAGAAAACACACTATCCTCTACCTGGAGAAAACACACTGTCCTCTACCTGGAGAAAACACACTATCCTCTCTACCTGGAGAAAACACACTATCCTCTACCTGGAGAAAACACACTATCCTCTCTACCTGGAGAAAACACACTGTCCTCTACCTGGAGAAAACACACTATCCTCTCTACCTGGAGAAAACACACTATCCTCTACCTGGAGAAAACACACTATCCTCTCTACCTGGAGAAAACACACTGTACTCTACCTGGAGAAAACACACTATCCTCTCTACCTGGAGAAAACACACTATCCTCTCTACCTGGAGAAAACACACTATCCTCTACCTGGAGAAAACACACTATCCTCTCTACCTGGAGAAAACACACTGTCCTCTACCTGGAGAAAACACACTATCCTCTCTACCTGGAGAAAACACACTGTCCTCTACCTGGAGAAAACACACTATCCTCTCTACCTGGAGAAAACACACTATCCTCTACCTGGAGAAAACACACTATCCTCTACCTGGAGAAAACACACTATCCTCTCTACCTGGAGAAAACACACTGTCCTCTACCTGGAGAAAACACACTATCCTCTACCTGGAGAAAACACACTATCCTCTACCTGGAGAAAACACACTGTCCTCTACCTGGAGAAAACACACTATCCTCTCTACCTGGAGAAAACACACTGTCCTCTACCTGGAGAAAACACACTATCCTCTACCTGGAGAAAACACACTATCCTCTACCTGGAGAAAACACACTATCCTCTACCTGGAGAAAACACACTATCCTCTCTACCTGGAGAAAACACACTGTCCTCTACCTGGAGAAAACACACTATCCTCTCTACCTGGAGAAAACACACTATCCTCTACCTGGAGAAAACACACTGTCCTCTACCTGGAGAAAACACACTATCCTCTCTACCTGGAGAAAACACACTGTCCTCTACCTGGAGAAAACACACTATCCTCTCTACCTGGAGAAAACACACTATCCTCTCTACCTGGAGAAAACACACTGTCCTCTACCTGGAGAAAACACACTATCCTCTCTACCTGGAGAAAACACACTATCCTCTACCTGGAGAAAACACACGATCCTCTACCTGGAGAAAACACACGATCCTCTACCTGGAGAAAACACACGATCCTCTACCTGGAGAAAACACACGATCCTCTCTACCTGGAGAAAACACACGATCCTCTCTACCTGGAGAAAACACACGATCCTCTACCTGGAGAAAACACACTATCCTCTACCTGGAGAAAACACACGATCCTCTACCTGGAGAAAACACACGATCCTCTACCTGGAGAAAACACACGATCCTCTCTACCTGGAGAAACCACACTATCCTCTCTACCTGGAGAAAACACACGATCCTCTACCTGGAGAAAACACACGATCCTCTACCTGGAGAAAACACACGATCCTCTACCTGGAGAAAACACACGATCCTCTCCCTGTAGAAAACCCTTACTAACCTCTACCTGGAGAAAACACCCATGACCTCTCCCTGTACCTTAATAACTGTACCTGGGAAAACACCTGTGAGCTGCACCAGAACACCTGTTTTTCCCAGAGCATTTCAACCACAGACTGTATAAAATATTTCCACAGCAAAATAATGTGCAGCCATACCAGTGAAGAATGGTGGAGGACCTATGAGGTTCTAAACAATGTCTGAAAGAACAAAAACCACATCCCCACAATGTGCAAAGATCATTTCTTTAATCAGAAACAGTATTGACACATCCCTAGTTGCATGAATCTGCATTGCTGTTTACCCCAAAGATGATTCAAAAGGCACTGTTGGAATGTTTTTGCTCATTGGTAAAATCAGTATTTTATGCATAAGTTGAATTCAACCAAAAAGGTGTGATGGTGATATCGAGAGCTTGTCCAACAGGCACAAGTGAACACAAGTTATCAAACTGAATCATTGACTCAATAGGATCGCATTTCCTACTACACAACTTGTCATTTCCAGTGAGGAAAACAATACTCGTTTGCAGCAACAGGTGTATTGCCTCAATTGTTCCCCGAGAATTAGCCTCAGATGTCACTAATTGGATAGAAAAATAGACAAAAGTAAGAGAAGTTGTGTGATGTCATAACTTCACATGCAACCGTGTCACAGCTCAGCCACATGTGATGTCTGCACATCAAAGACTTATGAAAATATCCTGGCCTCCAAAAATATTGAATCTGATTGTCATCCGTCTCTCATGACTAGATTTAAGTTTGAAACGGGAGACCGCGTTCTCGAGGTGGGCCAGGTGACCGGAACGCTTCAAAAGCCAATCCAAAATCTGGACAAAATCACCTCGTGATTAATATGCTCGTCATTAAGACTAACATTCTTGGGGGCATATAAATATTAATAATAATAGGGCATGGCCAGAATAAATGACCAATGTTCCTCAGTGAAAATGGGTGCCGTGTTGTCACCCTTCCGATACAACCCTCCCCCGTTTAAAATAAAATCTCCACGATAATTTTCAGCAGACCAATCAGAATAGTCCAGAAGATGGACTCCTCCTCCTGGAAGTCCTCCTCGGAGCCCTGGGGGAACTTCTTGCTTCCGTCCGGGTCCTCCGACAGGTTCCTTTCGAAGGGGTCCAGCGCCACAGTCTGGTCGTAGAAGACCCGCATCTCAAACTCACTCTCCATGTAGGACGGGTGGCCGTAGATCCCGATGCCCACGGGCCTCACAAAGTCCCCGGGCACCACCAGCAGGTCCTGGCCGCAGGTGGTGGACTGCAGCTTGTACGTGTCGAAGCTGGGCCGCAGGGTCTTGTCCGAGACGTACAGGTCGGCGTCGCCCTTCAGGCTGCGCATCAGCAGCACGATGCGGCCGTCGTGGTTGAGTCGCAGGTAGCTGTAGTTCCCGGCGCCGATGTGCCCCTGGACCACGTGGAGCAGCACCAGCTCCTGGGCCTGGCCTTCCTCATCCTCGCCAGGGGGCAGGAGGCCTCGGGCCGGGCCCGGCAGAAGCAGCAGCAGCAGCAGCAGCGGCCGCAGGAGAGCTAGGGCGCTACTACAGCACAGCATCGCGGCAACCGCATGTCATGACCTCAATGGCTGGATGGGACGGGGGAGGCTGAGGAGCAGAGAGCAGCCACATGTTAACATTAACAAGGCAACACAATGCAACACGGCATGACACCACCTAACCCTACCTGCTCCTCCTAGCTAAAGGCTGCTACATACTCTGCGAGAAGCGAGAACTTTGTTCTCGCAGCCGTGGACATTTCATACTCCACGAGAAACTCCTCAAAGGCCCCGCCCACAGCAGCAAACTTCTGCGCTGGGGAAAGCGCATTAACCACGCCCACTTCAAATTGACCAATCACACAATAGTTCTCGGACACGACGCGAGAACAAAGCTCGGCCCGAATGATGTGTCGAGAACAAGCTGCGAGAACTCCTGACCTACGTCTGCGAGAACAAAATGACGTCATTTTGTGGGCGAAGTTCTTGCTTCTCGCGGAGTATGGATCAGCCTTAAGTGTGGAGGTGTCCCTGAGCAAGACACCACCTAAACCTACCTGCTCCTCCTAGCTAAGTGTGGAGGTGTCCCTGAGCAAGACACCACCTAACCCTACCTGCTCCTCCTAGCTAAGTGTGGAGGTGTCCCTGAGCAAGACACCACCTAACCCTACCTGCTCCTCCTAGCTAAGTGTGGAGGTGTCCCTGATCAAGACACCACCTAACCCTACCTGCTCCTCCTAGCTAAGTGTGGAGGTGTCCCTGAGCAAGATACCACCTAACCCTGACGTGTTGGTTGTTACCTTGCATGGTTGCCACCACCGTCGGTGTATGAATGGGTGAATGTGAGGCAATACTGTAAAGCGCTTTGGATAAAAGCAATGCAATCCATTTACCATGTGTCTGCAGGATAATTATTGCATCACTAATAAGAACACAAGTATAAAACAAAGCAGATACATAGTCTCCTCTGTAAACAATATCAGAGTAGTAGAAATGTTAGTAGTTGTGTTAACATTAACAGTTGTCCTGGAGGGTTTAGAGGGCTGATCTGACAGTTAACTCTTATCACTGTATTAGTACTTTGGCACGTGGACTCTAAACTAACTTCTCGGGTTAACAAGTGGTCAGGCTCCTATAAATAGGCTGATTAAACACACCAGACCCTGCGGAGATACGAGAGATAAGAGATCTGAGATATAAGATACAAGAGATATACAAGAGATATGAGATACAAGAGATATAAGGTATAAGAGATATAAGATATATAAGGTATGAGATATAAGGTATAAGAGATGTAAGATATATAAGGTATGAGATATAAGGTATAAGAGATATACGATATATAAGGTATAAGAGATATAAAGGTATAAGAGATAAGGTATGAGATATAAGAGATATAAGGTATAAGAGATATAAGGTATAAGAGATATAAGGTATAAGAGATATAAGGTATAAGAGATAAGGTATGAGATATAAGAGATATAAGGTATAAGAGATATAAGGTATAAGAGATATAAGAGATATAAGGTATAAGAGATATAAGGTATAAGAGATATAAGAGATATAAGGTATAAGAGATATAAGGTATAAGAGATATAAGAGATAAGGTATAAGAGATATAAGAGATATAAGGTATAAGAGTTATAAGGGATATAAGTATAAGAATATAAGATATAAGGTATAAGAGATATAAGGTATAAGAGATAAGCGATATGAGATATGAGATACACGAGATATGAGATGTTTACCGATCGTTACATGTTTAGTGTCATGTCGACGTCATGTTAGTGTCATGACAGCGTCATGTTAGCGTCATGTTATGAACACCCGACACGCTAGCTCTCGGGGCTAACTGACACGCAATGCTAAGCTAAGCTAACACGGTGCTAACTCGTGCTCTCGCTACCGTGACGCCAGGCGTCTCATCTTCCTCACTTACTCTTCGTCACTTACTCTTCATCGTCCCGTCGGTCAGCCTCCAGACCTCCAGACCGTCAGACCGTCAGCTTGAGGAGCTTTAAACACGACGGACTGAACTCAAGTTGAGCTAGCTTCCTCTTCCTCCGTCAGCCATGAAGAACTACTGCCCCCAGAGTGCACCGCGGGACCTGCAGCTCCAACCCGCCTACTATTACTACTATTATTATTATTATTATTATTATTATTATTATTACAATTATAATAATAATTATAATAATAATAATTATAATAATAATAATTATAATTATTATTATATTATTATAATTATAATTATAATAATAATAATAATTATTATTATTATTATTATATTACTATTATTATATTACTATTATTATTATTATTATTATTATTATTATACTGGTTTGGCTTCAGATACGCTCTTAGTATTGAACTGGTTTGGCTTTAGATACGCTCTTAGTATTGAACTGGTTTGGCTTCAGATATGCTCTTAGTATTGAACTGGTTTGGCTTTAGATACGCTCTTAGTATTGAACTGGTTTGGCTTTAGATACGCTCTTAGTATTGAACTGGTTTGGCTTTAGATACGCTCTTAGTATTGAACTGGTTTGGCTTTAGTTAGTATTGAATTATTTTATTCAACACAACAATGAACATGTTAATGGTACGTTCACAGCCTGGCAACTCCCACACCCAGAGACACCTCCGCCAGTCAACGCAGCACCTCTGGTCTCCAGGATGGAGGGTAGAGGGCTTGGCCGACCACGTTGGGGATGGGCCTGGACGATCCAGAGACTCCTCCGCCAACCAAGGCAGCAGCCCCTGCCTCCGGTCTCCAGGGAGGAGGGTTGGCTGAGACACTGGGGAGTTGTGTGGGGCTGGGGGTTTTTAATGCATGTTTTGTAGGTATGGTAACCCTGTAACAGTCCCGTTTTATTGTTGGTATTTGTTTGGGGGGAAGAGGCCGGTTTTGAAGCTCCTGGTCATGAATCATGACTCTGAGCATTGTTCTGCGTGACGTGTGTGTGTGTGTGTTCACCAGCCTTGCCCTGAACTTGCAACACCTCGTTTTCTTGTCTTCTTCTCTCTCTCTCTGTGTGTGTGTGTGTGTGTGTGTGTGTGTGTCTTTTCATTTGTTTCCAGTCGGTTAACAACTTCGGCTGGATGACTGGTACCACCTTCACTAAAGAGCTGGTACCACCTTCACTAAGAGACTGGTACCACCATCACTAAGAGACTGGTACCACCTTCACTAAGAGGCTGGTACCACCTTCACTAAGAGACTGGTACCACCTTCACTAAGAGACTGGTACCACCTTCACTAAGAGACTGGTACCACCTTCACTAAGAGGCTGGTTACCACCACACTAAGGGGCTGGGTACCACCAGTCACTAAGAGACTGGTTCACCACTAAGAGACTGGTACCACCATCACTAAGAGACTGGTACCACCTTCACTAAGAGACTGGTACCACCTTCACCTAAGAGACCTGGTACCACCTTCACTAAGAGACTGGTACCACCATCACTAAGAGACTGGTACCACCTTCACTAAGAGACTGGTACACCTTCACTAAGAGACTGGTACCACCTTCACTAAGAGACTGGTACCACCTTCACTAAGAGACTGGTACCACCTTCACTAAGAGACTGGTACCCACCTTCACTAAGAGACTGGTACCACCTTCACTAAGAGACTGGTACCACCTTCACTAAGAGACTGGTACCACCTTCACTAAGAGACTGGTACCGACCTTCACTAAGAGACTGGTACCACCTTCACTAAGAGACTGGTACCACCTTCACTAAGAGACTGGTACCACCTTCACTAAGAGACTGGTACCACCTTCACTAAGAGACTGGTACCACCTTCACTAAGAGACTGGTACCACCTTCACTAAGAGACTGGTACCGCCATCACTAAGAGACTGGTACCACCATCACTAAGAGACTGGTACCACCTTCACTAAGAGACTGGTACCACCTTCACTAAGAGACTGGTACCTCCATCACTAAGAGACTGGTACCACCATCGCCAAGAGACTGGTACCACCTTCACTAAGAGACTGGTACCACCATCGCTAAAAGACTGGTACCACCATCACTAAGAGACTGGTACCACCATCACCAAGAGACTGGTACCACCTTCACTAAGAGACTGATACCACCTTCACGAAGAGACTGGTACGACCATGTCAGGACGGCCGAGTCGCTCGCAAGCTTCCGCAGGAGACTCAAGACCCACCTGTTCAGAGTTCACCTGGACTCTACATAACCCTCCTCCTTAACAAGAGACTCAAGACCCACCTGTTCAGAGTTCACCTGGACTCTGCATAACCCCCCTCCTTAACAAGAGACTCAAGACCCACCTGTTCAGAGTTCACCTGGACTCTACATAACCCCCCTCCTTAACAAGAGACTCAAGACCCACCTGTTCAGAGTTCACCTGGACTCTACATAACCCCCCTCCTTAACAAGAGACTCAAGACCCACCTGTTCAGAGTTCACCTGGACTCTACATAACCCCCCTCCTTAACAAGAGACTCAAGACCCACCTGTTCAGAGTTCACCTGGACTCTACATAACCCTCCTCCTTAACAAGAGACTCAAGACCCACCTGTTCACAGTTCACCTGGACTCTACATAACCCCCAACCTCCTTAACAAGAGACTCAAGACCCACCTGTTCAGAGTTCACCTGGACTCTACATAACCCCCCTCCTTAACAAGAGACTCAAGACCCACCTGTTCAGAGTTCACCTGGACTCTACATAACCCTCCTCCTTAACAAGAGACTCAAGACCCACCTGTTCAGAGTTCACCTGGACTCTACATAATCCCCAACCTCATTAACAAGAGACTCAAGACCCACCTGTTCAGAGTTCACCTGGACTCTACATAACCCTCCTCCTTAACAAGAGACTCAAGACCCACCTGTTCAGAGTTCACCTGGACTCTACATAACCCCCAACCTCCTTAACAAGAGACTCAAGACCCACCTGTTCAGAGTTCACCTGGACTCTACATAACCCCCCTCCTTAACAAGAGACTCAAGACCCACCTGTTCAGAGTTCACCTGGACTCTACATAACCCTCCTCCTTAACAAGAGACTCAAGACCCACCTGTTCAGAGTTCACCTGGACTCTACATAATCCCCCTCCTTAACAAGAGACTCAAGACCCACCTGTTCACAGTTCACCTGGACTCTACATAACCCCCAACCTCCTTAACAAGAGACTCAAGACCCACCTGTTCAGAGTTCACCTGGACTCTACATAACCCCCCTCCTTAACAAGAGACTCAAGACCCACCTGTTCACAGTTCACCTGGACTCTACATAACCCCCCTCCTTAACAAGAGACTCCAGACCCACCTGTAGCAGCTAATTAAAATCAGAATCCCAGTTGCCATGGGTCGTAACCATGGGGACCACACGCCCCTCCCTCCCCCATGCCCCTCTGATGCTGTCTCGTGATAACAAACCAACAGCAACAGTAAGATTGGTTCACACTTTATTTGTTATGAAGCACAAGTTTACATCAAATGTGTTGTGTTTAATAAAGGCAGGATGAACGGTGTTTAAAAGGTGAAAGAGTAAGAATCTTCGCCCCCCTGCGGTCTGAATGGAGAAGTGACATCTTGCATGGAAACACATTAAGAACAACTTTAAAGTAGGTACTACACATTCCCTATAGTAATACAAACGTCTAACTTGGCAATTATACAACTGAAAACACAAAGTGAATAGCTGACATGATATCTTAGTGGTGTTCAGAGATCTTAGCTGCTAGTTTCACTCAGACAATTTAACAGGTGCTAAGAAATCTGACAGAAATAAGCATTTAACACACACACACACACACACACGCTATGGTGCGAGGTGAAAGAGGGTCGGCAGTAGTTGGTAGGCAGAGCGGTCGGACCAGTCAGACCAGTCAGAAGAACGATATGCTGCCACTCGTAGCAGTGGACCAGGAGGTCGTCTGTGTCTCTGGTCTGTTGTGCATCTGGTGCAGCGGCACTAGCTGTCCTCTTCTAGCCACCAATTGGCAACTCAAAAAGATCAACAAATATCGTAGCAGCAGAATATGCTTCTCTAACCACTGCACGTCCACTTTGATTTGAGTTGGCGGGGAGCACATTATCCTGCCTTTAAGCAAGTTGATGGTTTGGTGTACAACGCTAACATCTGCTCGCTAAATATCAACTCACCTGACTTCAACGTTGTTTCAGTTAGAGTCAGCTACATTGAGTTCAATCAATTGAATTACCATCGACTCCAGATACAGCTCTGCCAAATAACTACCATCATGTTACTCACACACTTAGATTCTGGCAATGTACTTTCTAAAACATTGTAAAACTAGGTGATGATGAATTTCAGATGTGATTGTTCTGTTTGTGTATTTTATCCATTACTGGAAAAAAAAAAAGAAAAACTACGAGGTATTGGATTGTTTTGTTGTATGGCTAACAGCGTTAGGACGGGAGGTTAAAGTGAGGAATGGAGAACGAGCCAACAGTTTGACCTCCATGTTGTCTGACCTCCATGTTTGAGTTGAAGCTCTACAAGGCCACTGAGGAGCTGCCAACCTGTCCTGACTGTTGTATAGTTCACCCGGTGTTTAAATAGCACCTGGAGAGCCACCGCAACACACGGCTACATTAGACTTTGGTGGAAAGGCATCTGTGATCCTTGACTGAGTGACCTCAACGTAAAGCTGAGCGTTTCTGTTAGTGTGGATCTGTGGTGCGGACGTGTAGCACGAGGCAATCACTTGATCTACGTCAGTCAGCTGGTTTACACACCACAGATACACCTGCATTTACACGTACCCTTGGGGAGCTCAAGTTAGCGAGCTTGCTAACCACTGGCTACTATTCTAAACATTCTGCTCCTCTCCATGTGTTCAGGTGTTCACAGTGAATCTCGGGATTCTTCTTATTATTATTATTCTGAACTGTTAACCCCTACGGCTAAGTTTTCAAATTTGTTGACGACATACTGTATGTATTCCCGGTAAGCAGCCTACCAAAAGGTTTGCTACCTTCAGCCATAGGTGGCGCTATAATTCAGGGCCAAATGTAAATGCTCAGCCCGATGCCTTGGTACGTTCAGGCCAGACATGCTGCTGACCATGTTGGCCTCCTGGACCATAAGGACGTCTGGATCGATTCTTCTGTCCAGTCTAAGTTTTGGAAAACGTAAAAAATCTTTGCCCACAGGGGGCGGCCGTCGAGAGGCCGCTGGCAGCTTTAGTGTTTCATGTTGTCTTCCATCGATATTAAAACAAATGTGAACGTAGCGATGGAAACTACCATTCAGTAACTAACTGATCCCTCCAGTAACAGA
>PIJE02002177.1:0-16490 GCA_002895965.2 Coryphaenoides rupestris
ATATTAATGATGTAGGGTTAATATTATATTAGGGATTAATGAATGATGAGGAGATATATTAATGATGTAGGGGATATATATTTAATGATGTAGGAGTATAGGTAGAATTTATAATGGTGTAGGAGATATATAATGTTATATTAATGATGTAGGAGTATTTATGTTGATATATTTATATTGGGATTTATGTAAGTGAGAGTATATATGATGATGAGGGATATATATTAATTGATGTAGGAGATATTATTAATGTTAATGGATGTAGGAGGAATTTATATATTAATGGTGAGATATGAAACTGCTGTTAAGAACAGCAAAGCACGCATCACAGCATATTTTCAACAATTCAACACATGAAATCATTAAAACACTTGGATAGAAATCTAAAAAGTGAGGAATTGTGCTATTGTTAGGTTGAATCTACTAAACGTGACACACACACACACACACCCCGTAGTCTTCAAGGCATGTGGGGCCTCGGGGGTCCGCGGTGTCCCCTGTTGGCCTGCGTCTCGGTCAGCAGGTAGCACAGGATGCACCACACGCTGTCCTCCGGAGCGATCTGCACGCCGCTCGACGTCCGGAACGCCCGCAGGGCACACGAGCCTGCGGCGTGGAGAGGTCAGAGGTCACTGGGAACTGCGTGTGTAAATACATCAACTTGATGAAACAGCTGAGGCTGTCGCAGCATCTGATTGGCCCATTATGTAACACTGTTGTTATCTTAATAATAGTACTGATCATTATGTAACACTGTTATCTTAATAATAATACTGATCATTATGTAACACTGTTGTTATCTTAATAATAGTACTGATCATTATGTAACACTGTTGTTATCTTAATAATAATACTGATCATTATGTAACACTGTTGTTATCTTAATAATTATACTTGATTCATAATAGTAACACTGTGTTACTTAATAATAATATTGATCATTATGTAACACTGTATGTATATCTTAATAATAGTACTGATACATTATGTACCTGTTGTTATCTTAATATTAATACTTGATCATTTATGTAACACTGTTTAGTAATATCATTAATAATTAATACTGATCATTATGTAACACTGTTGTTATCTTAATAATAATACTGATCATTATGTAACACTGTTGTTATCTTAATAATAATACTGATCATTATGTAACACTGTTGTTATCTTAATAATAGTACTGATCATTATGTAACACTGTTGTTATCTTAATAATAATACTGATCATTATGTAACACTGTTGTTATCTTAATAATAATACTGATCATTATGTAACACTGTTGTTATCTTAATAATAATACTGATCATTATGTAACACTGTTGTTATCTTAATAATAATACTGATCATTATGTAACACTGTTGTTATCTTAATAATAGTACTGATCATTATGTAACACTGTTGTTATCTTAATAATAATACTGATCATTATGTAACACTGTTGTTATCTTAATAATAGTACTGATCATTATGTAACACTGTTGTTATCTTAATAATAATACTGATCATTATGTAACACTGTTGTTATCTTAATAATAATACTGATCATTATGTAACACTGTTGTTATCTTAATAATAATACTGATCATTATGTAACACTGTTGTTATCTTAATAATAATACTGATCGTTATGTAACACTGTTGTTATCTTAATAATAATACTGATCGTTATGTAACACTGTTGTTATCTTAATAATAGTACTGAGCGTTATGTAACACTGTTGTTATCTTAATAATAGTACTGATCATTATGTAACACTGTTGTTATCTTAATAATAATACTGATCATTATGTAACACTGTTTGGGGGGGGGGGGGGGGGGGGGGGGGGGGGGGGGGGGGGGGGGGGGGGGGGTTATCTTAATAATAACTGATCATTATGTAACACTGTTGTTATCTTAATAATAATACTGATCATTATGTAACACTGTTGTTATCTTAATAATAATACTGATCATTATGTAACACTGTTGTTATCTTAATAATAGTACTGATCATTATGTAACACTGTTGTTATCTTAATAATAATACTGATCATTATGTAACACTGTTGTTATCTTAATAATAATACTGATCATTATGTAACACTGTTGTTATCTTAATAATAGTACTGATCATTATGTAACACTGTTGTTATCTTAATAATAATACTGATCATTATGTAACACTGTTGTTATCTTAATAATAATACTGATCATTATGTAACACTGTTGTTATCTTAATAATAATACTGATCATTATGTAACACTGTTGTTATCTTAATAATAATACTGATCATCGTTATGTAACACTGTTGTTATCTTAATAATAATACTGATCGTTATGTAACACTGTTGTTATCTTAATAATAATACTGATCGTTATGTAACACTTGTTGTGTTGTTGTTGTGTTGTTGTTGTTGTGTTGTTGTTGTTGTGTCATTGTGTTGTTGTTGTTGTGTTGTTGTTATTGTGTTGTTGTGTTGTGTTTGTTGTGTTGTTGTGTCATTGTGTTGTTGTTGTGTTGTTGTTATTGTGTTGTTGTTGTGTTGTTGTGTCATTGTGTTGTTGTTGTGTCGTTGTGTTGTTGTTGTCATTGTGTTGTTGTTGTGTTGTTGTACCAAGGATAAAGTAGGCGGAGCCGCTGATGACGAGGGTGATGAGGAAGATGGCTCCCATCCCGAGGTCGGCTGCTCTGCAGGCGTTGGCGCAGGAACAGGGGCTGCCCACCCACAACTGCAGTGGCTGGCGGGGCCAGGCTCCCGCGGGGAGGACCCGGGCCGACCGATTGGCTGTACACTGGTAATGTACCCACGGTTGATGGCGATCGACATGAACTGTGTCTGGAGAGAGAGAGGGTTAGGTGGTGTAATTCTGAAGGGTTAGGTGGTGTATTCTGAAGGGTTGGGTGGTTTATTCTCGAGCGTTGGGTGGTGTATTGTGCAGCGTGGGTGGTGTATTCTGAAGGGCTTGGGTGGTGTATTCTGAGCGTTGGGTGGTGTATTCTGAGGCGTTGGGTGGTGTCTTACTGAAGTAGGAGACTGACAGCGTCTTGGTGGTGTGTGTTGTAGTGGAAGGTGGTGCCCTCATGGTGACCGTAGTTCTCATAGCTGCTGATGGAGCCTGCATGCCTGAGACACGTCACTTTAGATCAGGTTAGGTAGGTTAGGTCATGAGACACACTCCCTCACTATGAGACACGCCCCTTCACGATGAGACATGTCCACCTGACCAGAGACACGCCCACCCCACGATGAGACTCGCCCACCTCACGATGAGATACGCCCACCTCACTATGAGACACACCCACCTCACTATGAGACTCGCCCACCTCACTATGAGACATGCCCACCTCACTATGAGACATGCCCACCTGACCAGAGACACGCCCCCTGTTAGATCCGCTCAGATAACCTCCTCTAACGGAGGTGTTGTGAAACCTGTATCCAGTAACGGTTGTTAACAGGTCAGTGGAGAGACTAGCCTAGCCCCTAACTGCCTTATGTCCGAATGTCTACCCCGCTTACATTGGTGCCACGACCCAAGACATAACCCTGGCTTCCAGCCACAGCCCCAATCACGTTCGTTATGGCAGCTCTCTCCTGGGATCCGTGCGCTTGGTGGTTCACTAGGATATATTTTAAGGCTTGGATAACTAGCTCTAGGGATATGTTTTATTCTCCTAAAGTAACCTCTCAGAACCAGGTGTCAACCTCTTAACACTCTTGAATCTTCTTCTCCTTCGGCAATGATCGAATGTCCACAGGAATCTATTCATCAACTAATTGATTTAGCAGGGATTCAGCAAAATGCATAGCAAAAAGTTGGCAAAAATGGTTATGATAACAGTAAATATAATTAAAGAAGCCCGCTGTCCGATATTGATGAACTTATCCGGATCTCGCTAGTTGGTGAGCGCGCCTGCTGCTGCCTACTCGGGCCTCCAGCCCCTCCTGTCGTGCGCATTGTAGAATTCCTTGGGCCAATCCGAGAATATGTCAAAACAAACGCTGGTAAACTTCAGTCTTGTTGGACTGTGGAAGACATCCTCCCCTCGGATGGACCGTCGAAAAAACAACCCAGAAACTAAACAAGAGTAATCCGAGTCTCGGAAATAAAAAAATTAAAAAATGGCCGGAGATTTCTTGCGCTTCTTTTTCCTCATCCTGATGGCGTCCTTCTGTCCGCCCCTCAGGAGCTCCGAAGACTCTCTTTGCACGTTCACTTGTTGGCCCTTTTATAACCCTCCGATTGACCTCAACGTTCCAAATAGTAACTGCGCCGACAAGCAACTAAACGTAGGGCCTCCACCTGGTGGTTTACAGGGGAGAACTACAACCTTTGAGAACTAGTTCCAATACGTAACTGCTCCACAACCCCTAAATGTAGAGCCTCACCTGGTGGTTACAGAGGGAGCAACTACAACCTTTGAGGACTAGCAATAGTAACTGCGCCACAACCCTAAATGCAACCTTTGAGACTAGTTCAATAGTAACTGCGTCCACAACCCCTAAATGTAGAGCCTCCACCTGGTGGTTACAGGGGAGAACTACAACCTTTGAGACTAGTTCAATAGTAACTGCGCCACAACCCCTAAATGTAGAGCCTCCACCTGGTGGTTACAGAGGAGAACTACAACCTTTGAGACTAGTTCAATAGTAACTGCTCCACAACCCCTAAATGTAGAGCCTCCACCTGGTGGTTACAGAGGAGAACTACAACCTTTGAGACTAGTTCAATAAGTAACTGCGTCCACAACCCCTAAATGTAGAGCCTCCACCTGGTGGTTACAGGGGAGAACTACAAACCTTTGAGACTAGTTCAATAGTAACTGCGCCACAACCCCTAAATGTAGAGCCTCCACCTGGTGGTTACAGGGGAGAACTACAACCTTTGAGACTAGTTCAATAGTAACTGCGCCACAACCCCTAAATGTAGAGCCTCCACCTGGTGGTTACAGAGGAGAACTACAACCTTTGAGACTAGTTCAATAGTAACTGCGCCACAACCCCTAAATGTAGAGCCTCCAACCTGGTGGTTTACAGAGGAGAACTACAACCTTTGAGACTAGTTCAATAGTAACATGCACCAACAAACCCCTAAATGTAGGAGCCTCCACCCTGGTGAGTTACAGGGGAGAAACTACAACCTTTTGAGACTAGTTTCAATAGTAAACTTAGCTCCACAACCCCTAAATGTAGCAGCCTCCACCCTGGTGGTTACCAGGGGAGAACCTACAACCTTTGATTACTAGTTCTAATAGTAACTGGCCTCCACAACCCACTAAATGTAGGGCCTCCACCTGGTGCGTTACAGGGGAAGATAAAACTCACTTATTACTAAATGAGATCATAACACATACAATGACATAGATATGATTAAACTCACTATTACTAATGAATCATAACACATCATGACATAGATATGATAAACTCACTATTACTAAATGAATCATAACACATCATGACATAGATATGATAAACTCACTATTACTAAATGAATCATAACACATCATGACATAGATATGATCACTAACAATCAAACCATAACACATCACTTACTTGACTATGATGAACAACATGAAACAACATCATGATTATACACATAGATTAGAATAATCCCACTTCACCCTTCATTCTTCCAACATCACACTGGTGAATCAACCCTACTTGACACCCCTCACTATGAGGTCATGCCCACCTGACCAGAGACACGCCCACCTCACTATGAGACACGCCCACCTCACTATGAGACACAACCACCTCACTATGAGACTCGTCCACCTCACTATGAGACATGCCCACCTCACTATGAGACACGCCCACCTCACTATGAGACATGCCCCCTCACTATGAGACACGCCCGCCTTACTATGAGACACGCCCCCTCACTATGAGACACGCCCCCTCACTATGAGACACGCCCACCCCACTATGAGACACGCCCACCCACTATGAGACACGCCCACCTCACTATGAGACACGCCCACCTCACTATGAGACATCCCCCCTCACTATGAGACACGCCCACCCCACTATGAGACACACCCACCTCACTGAGACACGCCCCCTCACTATGATACACGTCCACCTCACTATGAGACACGCCCACCTCACTATGAGACATGCCCCCTCACTATGAGACACGCCCACCTTACTATGAGACACGCCGCCACATGGCTGCATGCGGTCCCTGCCAGGTCTCAGGGCTCCCCCAGCGGCAGACATGGACTGAAGGCCAGCAAGACATCATGATCCTGGACCCCTGGCTGGCTCGGGACCGTTCTCAGGATCCCCATCCGGTCCCCGACCTGTGGCTGGCTCGGGACCGGTCTCAGGAGGCGCCCCCGGTCCCCGACCCCTGGCTGGCTCGGGACCGGTCTCAGGAGGCCCCCCCGGTCCCCGACCCCTGGCTGGCTCGGGACCGGTCTCAGGAAGCCCCCCCGGTCCCCGACCCCATCCAGGTTGATGACGCCGCTCCCGTCCTTCAGGATGCACTGACAGCTGTTCACCTTGATGCAGCGTGTCCCTGCAGGGGGGACCAGCACACACCCCCACGCACCCAGGACCAGGACCAGGAGGACCATGGCAAGGAGCAGGTCTGCTTAGAGGTCCAGGTGTGGTGGTCCCTTTAGAGGTCCAGGTGTAGTCCCTTTAGAGGTCCAGGTGTGGTCCCTTTAGAGGTCCAGGTGTGATGGTCCCTTAAGAGGTCCAGGTGTAGTCCCTTTAGAGGTCCAGGTGTGGTCTCTTTAGAGGTCCAGGTGTAGTCCCTTTAGAGGTCCAGGTGTAGTCCCTTTAGAGGTCCAGGTGTGGCGGTCCCTTTAGAGGTCCAGGTGTGGTGGTCCCTTTAGAGGTCCAGGTGGTCCCTTTAGAGGCGGGTCAGTTGGTCTGCTCGATCGGTATGTGGTCCAATTCGGTGGGTAGTTTGGTCCTTCTGGGTGGTCTAGTCTGGTTTGGGGGGTATAGTCTGGTCTGGGGGCGGGGCCAGCATCCTAACACAGTGGTGAGACAGAGAAAGTCATTAGAGATGAGGTGGCAGATGTCACGGGTCAGCAGTCTGGGGTTGGTTGTAACACCGCTCTGGGGTTGGTTGTAACATCACTCTGGGGTTGGTTGTAACACCACTCTGGGGTTGGTTGTAACATCACTCTGGGGTTGGTTGTAACACCGCTCTGGGGTTGGTTGTAACATCACTCTGGGGTTGGTTGTAACATCACTCTGGGGTTGGTTGTAACACCGCTCTGGGGTTGGTTGTAACATCACTCTGGGGTTGGTTGTAACATCGCTCTGGGGTTGGTTGTAACATCACTCTGGGGTTGGTTGTAACATCACTCTGGGGTTGGTTGTAACATCGCTCTGGGGTTGGTTGTAACATCACTCTTGGGTTGGTCGTAACATCACATTGGGGTTGGTTGTAACACCGCTCTGGGGTTGGTTTGTAACACCGCTCTGGGGTTGGTTGTAACATCAACTCTGGGGTTGGTTGTAACACCGCTCCTGGGGTTGGTTGTAACATCACTCTGGGGTTGGTTGTAACACCGCTCTGGGGTTGGTTGTAACATCACTCTGGGGTTGGTGTAACATCCCTGGGGTGGTTGTAACATCACTCTGGGGTTGGTTGTAACATCGCTCTGGGGTTGGTTGTAACATCACTCTGGGGTTGGTTGTAACACCGCTCTGGGGTTGGTTGTAACACCGCTCTGGGGTTGGTTGTAACACCGCTCTGGGGTTGGTTGTAACACCGCTCTGGGGTTGGTTGTAACATCACTCTGGGGTTGGTTGTAACACCGCTCTGGGGTTGGTTGTAACACCGCTCTGGGGTTGGTTGTAACATCACTCTGGGGTTGGTTGTAACACCGCTCTGGGGTTGGTTGTAACACCGCTCTGGGGTTGGTTGTAACATCACTCTGGGGTTGGTTGTAACACCGCTCTGGGGTTGGTTGTAACATCACTCTGGGGTTGGTTGTAACATCACTCTGGGGTTGGTTGTAACACCGCTCTGGGGTTGGTTGTAACATCACTCTGGGGTTGGTTGTAACACCGCTCTGGGGTTGGTTGTAACACCGCTCTGGGGTTGGTTGTAACACCGCTCTGGGGTTGGTTGTAACATCACTCTGGGTTGGTTGTAACACCGCTCTGGGTTGGTGGTGTAACCCGCTCTGGGTTGGTTGTAACACCGCTCTGGGGTTGGTTGTAACATCGCTCTGGGGTTGGTTGTAACACCGCTCTGGGGTTGGTTGTAACACCGCTCTGGGGTTGGTTGTAACATCGCTCTGGGGTTGGTTGTAACATCACTCTGGGGTTGGTTGTAACACCGCTCTGGGGTTGGTTGTAACACATAATGCTGGATGGACTCGTATCCGAGGTGTGCTTGGAGGAGGAAATGTTCCACTTCAGTTTGTCCACATGAGGCGTGTCTCTTTAGACGGACACGCCCACAGTGTGAGCAGACACGCCCACAGTGTGAGCAGACACGCCTGCCTGACTCACCTGCCTGGAATGCAGTCCTGAACGAGCTGCTGTTTCACTGTGTTACTTTACCTTCATACTCTTCATACGTCTTCATACTCTTCTTACATCTTCATACTCTTCATACTCTTCATACTCTTCATACTATCCTACTCTTCATACTCTTCATACTCTTCATACTCTTCATACTCTTCATACTCTTCATACGTCTTCATACTCTTCATACTCTTCATACTCTCCATACTCTCCATACACTCCACTACCAAAGCCAGGAGCATCAGGACAGAATGTAAGTGGAGCAGTTGGATTTTCTAATGGTTATAGTAGTCTAGTAGTAGTCTAGTAATAGTCTAGTAGTAGTCGAGTAGCGTTGAGGATAGTAAAGTAAAGTCTAGTGCTCTTTAGAGCAATAGCTTGTTAATGTAGTAGTAGTGTAGTAATAGTAGTAGTGTTGTAGTAGTAATAGTAGCAGTGTAGTAGTGTAGTAGTAGTAACAGCGTAGTAGTAGTAGTGTAGTAGTAGCAGTGTAGTAGTAGTGTAATAGTAGCAGTGTAGTAGTGTAGTAGTAGTAACAGTGTTGTAGTAGTAATAGTAGTAGTAGTAACAGTGTAGTAGTAGTAGTAGTAGTAGTGTAGTAGTAGTAGCAGTGTAGTAGTAGTAGTAGTGTAGTAGTATAGTAGTAGTAGCAGTGTAGTATTAGTGTTGTAGTAGTAATAGTAGCAGTGTAGTAGTAGTAGCAGTGTAGTAATAGTAGTAGTGTTGTAGTATAGTAGTAGTAGCAGTGTAGTAATAGCAGTAGTGTAGTAGTATAGTAGCAGTGTAATAGTAGTAGCAGTGTAGTAGTAGTGTCGTGGTAGTAGTAGCAGTGTAGTATTAGTGTTGTAGTAGTAATAGTAGCAGTGTAGTAGTAGTAGTGTAGTAATAGTAGTAGTGTTGTAGTATAGTAGTAGTAGCAGTGTAGTAATAGCAGTAGTGTAGTAGTAGTGTAGTAGTATAGTAGTAGTAGTAGAAGTAGTACTGTAGTAGTAGTGTAGTGTTGATTGGGATTTTAACCGGAAGTGGACCCCCCGGGGTCAGAGGTCGGGAGGGATGGCGTCCCAACAGCAGGCGGCTGCACGGCGGCAGCGGCGGCGCTGGTGGCAGCTGAGGCAGCAGTGGAGCATGCTGGGAGTGTTTGAGATCCACCAGCAGCACCAGTTCTACAGCCTGACCTGCAACATGAAGACTGGCCTCAGGAACGCCCTCCTCACGCCCCGAGACACACCCCCACTGGTGAGGAACGCCCCCTTCCTGCCCCGAGACACACCGCCACTAGTGAGGAACGCCCCCTTCCTGCCCCGAGACACACACCCACTAGTGAGGAACGCCCCCTTCCTTCCCCCGAGACACACCCCCACTGGTGAGGAACGCCCCTACAGAGAGAGAGAGAGGGAGAGAGAGAGGGAGGGTGGGGGAGAGAGAGAGAGAGAGAGAGAGCGAGAGAGGGAGTTCAGGAGAGATACTCCACGTTGTACCTGTGTTTGTACTGTAATGTTCAGGAGAGATACTCCACGTTGTACCTGTGTTTGTACTGTAATGTTCAGTAGAGATACTCCACGTTGTACCTGTGTTTGTACTGTAATGTTCAGGAGAGATACTCCACGTTGTACCTGTGTTTGTACTGTAATGTTCAGTAGAGATACTCCACGTTGTACCTGTGTTTGTACTGTAATGTTCAGGAGAGATACTCCACGTTGTACCTGTGTTTGTACTGTAATGTTCAGGAGAGATACTCCACGTTGTACCTGTGTTTGTACTGTAATGTTCAGGAGAGATACTCCACGTTGTACCTGTGTTTGTACTGTAATGTTCAGGAGAGATACTCCACGTTGTACCTGTGTTTGTACTGTAATGTTCAGGAGAGATACTCCACGTTGTACCTGTGTTTGTACTGTAATGTTCAGGAGAGATACTCCACGTTGTACCTGTGTTTGTACTGTAATGTTCAGGAGAGATACTCCACGTTGTACCTGTGTTTGTACTGTAATGTTCAGTAGAGATACTCCACGTTGTACCTGTGTTTGTACTGTAATGTTCAGGAGAGATACTCCACGTTGTACCTGTGTTTGTACTGTAATGTTCAGGAGAGATACTCCACGTTGTACCTGTGTTTGTACTGTAATGTTCAGGAGAGATACTCCACGTTGTACCTGTGTTTGTACTGTAATGTTCAGGAGAGATACTCCACGTTGTACCTGTGTTTGTACTGTAATGTTCAGTAGAGATACTCCACGTTGTACCTGTGTTTGTACTGTAATGTTCAGTAGAGATACTCCACGTTGTACCTGTGTTTGTACTGTAATGTTCAGGAGAGATACTCCACGTTGTACCTGTGTTTGTACTGTAATGTTCAGGAGAGATACTCCACGTTGTACCTGTGTTTGTACTGTAATGTTCAGGAGAGATACTCCACGTTGTACCTGTGTTTGTACTGTAATGTTCAGGAGAGATACTCCACGTTGTACCTGTGTTTGTACTGTAATGTTCAGGAGAGATACTCCCACGTTGTACCTGTGTTTGTACTGTAATGTTCAGGAGAGATACTCCACGTTTGACTGTGTTTGTACTGTAATGTTCAGGAGAGATACTCCACGTTGTACCTGTGTTTGTACTGTTAATGTTCAGGTAGAGATACTCCACGTTGTACCTGTGTTTTGTCTGTAAATTGTTCAGGATAAGATACGTCCACGTTGTACCTGTGTTTGTACTGTAATGTTCAGTAGAGATACTCCACGTTGTACCTGTGTTTGTACTGTAATGTTCAGAGAGATACTCCACGTTGTACCTGTTTTGTACTGTAATGTTCAGTAGAGATACTCCACGTTGTACCTGTGTTTGTTACTGTAATGTTCAGGAGAGATACTCCACGTTGTACCTGTGGTTTGTACTGTAATGTTCAGTAGAGATACTCCACGTTGTACCTGTGTTTGTACTGTAATGTTCAGGAGAGATACTCCACGTTGTACCTGTGTTTGTACTGTAATGTTCAGGAGAGATACTCCACGTTGTACCTGTGTTTGTACTGTAATGTTCAGGAGAGATACTCCACGTTGTACCTGTGTTGTACTGTAATGTTCAGGAGAGATACTCCCGTTGTACCAATGTGTTTGTACTGTAATGTTCAGTTTGTAACTGTAAATGTTCAGGAGAGATACTCCACGTTGTACCTGTGTTTGTACTGTAATGTTCAGGAGAGATACTCCACGTTGTACCTGTGTTTGTACTGTAATGTTCAGGAGAGATACTCCACGTTGTACCTGTGTTTGTACTGTAATGTTCAGGGAGAGATACTCCACGTTGTACCTGTGTTTGTACTGTAATGTTCAGGAGAGATACTCCACGTTGTACCTGTGTTTGTACTGTAAATGTTCAGTAGAGATACTCCACGTTGTACCTGTGTTTGTACTGTAATGTTCAGTAGAGATACTCCACGTTGTACCTGTGTTTGTACTGTAATGTTCAGGAGAGATACTCCACGTTGTACCTGTGTTTGTACTGTAATGTTCAGTAGAGATACTCCACGTTGTACCTGTGTTTGTACTGTAATGTTCAGGAGAGATACTCCACGTTGTACCTGTGTTTGTACTGTAATGTTCAGCGTAGAGATACTCCACGTTGTACCTGTGTTTGTACTGTAATGTTCAGTAGAGATACTCCACGTTGTACCTGTGTTTGTACTGTAATGTTCAGGAGAGATACTCCACGTTGTACCTGTGTTTGTACTGTAATGTTCAGGAGAGATACTCCACGTTGTACCTGTGTTTGTACTGTAATGTTCAGGAGAGATACTCCACGTTGTACCTGTGTTTGTACTGTAATGTTCAGGAGAAGATACTCCACGTTGTACCTGTGTTTGTACTGTAATGTTCAGTAGAGATACTCCCACGTTGTACCTGTGTTTGTACTGTAATGTTCAGGAGAGATAACTCCACGTTGTACCTGTGTTTGTACTGTAATGTTCAGGAGAGATACTCCACGTTGTACCTGTGTTTGTACTGTAATGTTCAGTGAGAGATACTCCACGTTGTACCTGTGTTTGTACTGTAATGTTCAGGTAGAGATACTCCACGTTGTACCTGTGTTTGTACTGTAATGTTCAGGAGAGATACTCCACGTTGTACCTGTGTTTGTACTGTAATGTTCAGGAGAGATACTCCACGTTGTACCTGTGTTTGTAACTGTAATGTTCAGGTAGAGATACTCCACGTTGTACCTGTGTTTTGTACTGTAATGTTCAGTAGAGATACTCCACGTTGTACCTGTGTTTGTACTGTAATGTTCAGGAGAGATACTCCACGTTGTACCTGTGTTTGTACTGTAATGTTCAGGAGAGATACTCCACGTTGTACCTGTGTTTGTACTGTAATGTTCAGTAGAGATACTCCCGTTGTACCTGTGTTTGTAACTGTAATGTTCAGTAGAGATACTCCACGTTGTACCTGTGTTTGTACTGTAATGTTCAGGACGAGATACTCCACGTTGTACCTGTGTTTGTACTGTAATGTTCAGTAAGAGATACTCCACGTTGTACCTGTGTTTGTACTGTAATGTTTCAGGAGAGATACTCCACAGTTGTACCTGTGTTTGTACTGTAATGTTCAGTAGAGATACTCCACGTTGTACCTGTGTTTGTTACTGTAATGTTCAGGAGAGATACTCCACGTTGTACCTGTGTTTGTACTGTAATGTTCAGGAGAGATACTCCACGTTGTACCTGTGTTTGTACTGTAATGTTCAGGAGAGATACTCCACGTTGTACCTGTGTTTGTACTGTAATGTTCAGGAGAGATACTCCACGTTGTACCTGTGTTTGTACTGTAATGTTCAGGAGAGATACTCCACGTTGTACCTGTGTTTGTACTGTAATGTTCAGTAGAGATACTCCACGTTGTACCTGTGTTTGTACTGTAATGTTCAGGAGAGATACTCCACGTTGTACCTGTGTTTGTACTGTAATGTTCAGGAGAGATACTCCACGTTGTACCTGTGTTTTGTACTTGTAATGTTCAGGAGAGATACTACTCCACGTTGTACCTGTGTTTGTACTGTAAATGTTCAGTAGAGATACTCCACGTTGTACCTGTGTTTGTACTGTAATGTTCAGAGAGGATACTCCACGTTGTACCTGTGTTTGTACTGTAATGTCAGGAGAGATACTCCACGTTGTACCTGTGTTGTACTGTAATGTTCAGTAGAGATACTCCACGTTGTACCTGTGTTTGTACTGTAATGTTTCAGTAGAGATACTCCACGTTGTACCTGTGTTTGTACTGTAATGTTCAGGAGAGATACTCCACGTGTACCTGTGTTTGTACTGTAATGTTCAGGAGAGATACTCCACGTTGTACCTGTGTTTGTACTGTAATGTTCAGTAGAGATACTCCACGTTGTACCTGTGTTTGTACTGTAATGTTCAGTAGAGATACTCCACGTTGTACCTGTGTTTGTACTGTAATGTTCAGGAGAGATACTCCACGTTGTACCTGTGTTTGTACTGTAATGTTCAGGAGAGATACTCCACGTTGTACCTGTGTTTTGTACTGTAATGTTCAGGAGAGATACTCCACGTTGTACCTGTGTTTGTACTGTAATGTTCAGTAGAGATACTCCACGTTGTACTGTGTTTGTACTGTAATGTTCAGGAGAGATACTCCACGTTGTACCTGTGTTTGTACTGTAATGTTCAGTGAGAGATACTCCAGTTGTAACCTGTGTTGTGTACTGTAATGTTCAGTAGAGATACTCCACGTTGTACCTGTGTTTGTACTGTAATGTTCAGTAGAGATATCCACGTTGTACCTGTGTTTGTACTGTAATGTTCAGGAGAGATACTCCACGTTGTACCTGTGGTTTGTACTGTAACTGTTCAGTAGAGATTACTCCACGTTGTACCTGTGTTTGTACTGTAATGTTCAGAGAGATACTCACGTTGTACCTGTGTTTGTACTGTAATGTTCAGTAGAGATACTCCACGTTGTACCTGTGTTTGTACTTAATTTCAGTAGAGATACTCCACGTTGTACCTGTGTTTGTACTGTAATGTTCAGGAGAGATACTCCACGTTGTACCTGTGTTGTACTGTAATGTTCAGTAGAGATACTCCACGTTGTACCTGTGTTTGTACTGTAATGTTCAGAGAGATACTCCACGTTTGTACCTGTTGTTCTGTACTGTAATGTTCAGGAGAGATACTCCACGTTGTACCTGTGTTTGTACTGTAATGTTCAGGAGAGATACTCCACGTTGTACCTGTGTTTGTACTGTAATGTTCAGGAAGAGATACTCCACGTTGTACCTGTGTTTGTACTGTAATGTTCAGGAGAGATTACTCCACGTTGTACTGTGTTTGTACTGTAATGTTCAGTAGAGATACTCCACGTTGTACCTGTGTTTGTACTGTAATGTTCAGGAGAGATACTCACGTTGTACCTGTGTTTGTACTGTAATGTTCAGGAGAGATACTCCACGTTGTACCTGTGTTTGTACTGTAATGTTCAGGAGAGATACTCACGTTGTACCTGTGTTTGTACTGTAATGTTCAGGAGAGATACTCCACGTTGTACCTGTGTTTGTACTGTAATGTTCAGTAGAGATACTCCACGTTGTACCTGTGTTTGTACTGTAATGTTCAGTAGAGATACTCCACGTTGTACCTGTGTTTGTACTGTAATGTTCAGTAGAGATACTCCACGTTGTACCTGTGTTTGTACTGTAATGTTCAGGAGAGATACTCCACGTTGTACCTGTGTTTGTACTGTAATGTTCAGGAGAGATACTCCACGTTGTACCTGTGTTTGTACTGTAATGTTCAGTAGAGATACTCCACGTTGTACCTGTGTTTGTACTGTAATGTTCAGGAGAGATACTCCACGTTGTACCTGTGTTTGTACTGTAATGTTCAGGAGAGATTACTCCACGTTGTAACCTGTGTTTGTACTGTAATGTTCAGGAGAGATACTCCACGTTGTACCTGTGTTTGTACTGTAATGTTCAGGAGAGATACTCCACGTTGTACCTGTGTTGTACTGTAATGTCAAGGAGAGAACTCCACGTTGTACCTGTGTTTGTACTGTAATGTTCAGTAGAGATACTCCACGTTGTACCTGTGTTTTGTACTTGTAATGTTCAGGAGAGATACTCCACGTTGTACCTGTGTTTGTACTGTAATGTTCAGGAGAGATACTCCACGTTGTACCTGTGTTTGTACTGTAATGTTCAGGAGAGATACTCCACGTTGTACCTGTGTTTGTACTGTAATGTTCAGTAGAGATACTCCACGTTGTACCTGTGTTTGTACTGTAATGTTCAGGAGAGATACTCCACGTTGTACCTGTGTTTGTACTGTAATGTTCAGTAGAGATACTCCACGTTGTACCTGTGTTTGTTACTGTAATGTTCAGGAGAGATACTCCACGTTGTACCTGTGTTTGTACTGTAATGTTCAGTAGAGATACTCCACGTTGTACCTGTGTTTGTACTGTTAATGTTCAGGAGAAGATACTCCACGTGTACCTTGTGTTTGTACTGTAATGTTCAGGAGAGATACTCCACGTTGTACCTGTGTTTGTACTGTAATGTTCAGTAGAGATACTCCACGTTGTACCTGTTGTTTGTACTGTAATGTTCAGGGAGAGATACTCCACGTTGTACCTGTGTTTGTACTGTAATGTTCAGGAGAGATACTCCACGTTGTACCTGTGTTTGTTACTGTAATGTTCAGTAGAATACTCCACGTTGTACCTGTGTTTGTACTGTAATGTTCAGGAGAGATACTCCACGTTGTACTGTGTTTGTTACTGTAATGTTCAGGAGAGATACTCCACGTTGTACCTGTGTTTGTACTGTAATGTTCAGTAGAGATACTCCACGTTGTACCTGTGTTTGTACTGTAATGTTCAGGAGAGATACTCCACGTTGTACCTGTGTTTGTACTGTAATGTTCAGTAGAGATACTCCACGTTGTACCTGTGTTTGTACTGTAATGTTCAGGAGAGATACTCCAC
>PIJE02002177.1:16500-46886 GCA_002895965.2 Coryphaenoides rupestris
GTACTGTAATGTTTGTACCGTAGTACTGTAATGTTTGTACTGTAGTACTGTAATGTTTGTAATGCTGTACTGTAATGTTTGTACTGTATTACTGTAATGTTAGTACTGTAATGTTTGTACTGTAGTACTGTAATGTTTGTACTGCTGTACTGTAATGTTTTTACTGTAATACTGTAATGTTTGTACTGTAATACTGTAATGTTTTTACTGTAATACTGTAATGTTTGTACTGTAATACTGTAATGTTTTTACTGTAATACTGTAATGTTTGTACTGTAGTACTGTAATGTTTTTACTGTAGCACTGTAATGTTTGTACTGCTGTACTGTAATGTTTTTACTGTAATACTGTAATGTTTGTACTGTAGTACTGTAATGTTTGTACTGCTGTACTGTAATGTTTTTACTGTAATACTGTAATGTTTGTACCGCTGTACTGTAATGTTTGTACTGTAGCACTGTAATGTTTGTACCGCTGTACTGTAATGTTTGTACTGTAGTACTGTAATGTTTGTACTGTAGTACTGTAATGTTTGTACCGCTGTACTGTAATGTTTGTACTGTAGCACTGTAATGTTTTTACTGTAGCACTGTAATGTTTGTACCGCTGTACTGTAATGTTTGTACTGTAATACTGTAATGTTTGTACTGTAGTACTGTAATGTTTGTACTGTAGTACTGTAATGTTTGTACCGCTGTACTGTTAACTGTTTGTTTACTGTAATACTGCTAATGTTTGTACGCTGCTACTGTAATGTTTGGTACTGTAATACTGTAATGCTTTGTACTGTTAATGACGTGTAATGTTGTACCACTTGTACTGTAATGGTTTGTACCGCTGTACTGTAATGTTTGTACTTGTAATACTGTAATGTTTGTACTGTAGTTAACTGTAATGTTTGTACTGTAATACTGTAATGTTTGTACTGTAATACTGTAATGTTTGTACCACTGTACTGTAATGTTTGTACTGTAATACTGTAATGTTTGTACCGCTGTACTGTAATGGTTGTACTGTAATACTGTTTAATGTTGTTCTTACCGCTGACTGTTAATGTTGTTAACTGTAGTACTTGTAATGTTGTACCACTGTTACATTGTAAATGTTTGTACTGTAGTACTGTAATGTTTGTACACTGTGACGGTAATGTTTGTACTGTAATTACTGTAATGTTTGCTTACCGCTGTGTAGCTGTAATGTTTGTACTGTAATACTGCTAATGTTCTGTACCGCTGTACTGTAATGTTGTTGTACTGTAATACTTTAATTGTTTGTACCCGCTGTACTGTAATGTTTTACTGTAATACTGTAATTGTTTGTACCGCTGTACTGTAAATGTTTGCTACACTGTACTGTAATGTTTTGTACCACTGTACTGTAATGTTTTGCTAACCCGCTGTTACTGTATGTTTGCTACTGTAAATACTGTAATGTTTTGTACCACTGTACTGTAAGGTTTGTACTGTAATACTGTAATGTTTGTACCGGCTGTACTGTAATGTTTTGTACCGCTGGTACTGTAATGTTATGTACCACTGTACTGTAATGTTGTACCACCTTACTGTTAATGTTGTACCGCTGTACTGTTAATGGGTTACTGCTAATACTGTAATGTTTGTACCCTTACTGTAATGTTGGTACTGTAGTACTGTAATGTTTGCTACCTCTGTACTGTAATTTTGTACTGTAATACTGTAATGTTTGGTTACCGCGTACTGTAACGTTTGCTACTGTTAATACTTGAATGTTTGTGACTGTAATAGCTTAATGTTGTACTGTAATGACTGTAATGTTTGTACCACTGTACTGTAATGTGTACTGTTATACTGTAATGTTGTACCCTGTACTGTAAGTTGTACTGTGATAGTACTGTAATGTTTGTACCACTTGTACTGTAATGTTTGTACTGTAATACTGTTAATTTTTGACCGCTGTACTGTAATGTTACTGCTAATACTGCTAAATTTGTACTGTAATACTGTAATGTTTGTACTGTAATACTGTAATGTTTGTACCACTGTACTGTAATGTTTGTACTGTAATACTGTAATGTTTGTACCGCTGTACTGTAATGTTTGTACTGTAATACTGTAATGTTTTGTACCGCGGTACTTAATGTTTTTGTACCACTGTGTACTTTAATGTTTTGTTACCGCTGTACTGTAATGTTTGTACTGTAATACTGTAATGTTTGTACTGTAATACTGTAATGTTTGTACCGCTGTACTGTAATGTTTGTACCGCTGTACTGTAATGTTTGTACTGTAATACTGTAATGTTTGTACCGCTGTACTGTAATGTTTGTACTGTAGTACTGTAATGTTTGTACCACTGTAGTCCTGTAATGTTTGTACTGTAATACTGTAATGTTTGTACCGCTGTACCGTAATGTTTGTAACCTGTAAATACTGTATGTTTGTACCCGCTGTACTGTACATGTTTGTTCACTTGTAGTACTGTAATGTTTGTACTGTAGTAAAAACTGGTATGTTGTAATGCTTGTACTGTAATGTTTGTACTGTTTAATACTGCTAATGTTTTGTACTGTAGTACTGTAATGTTTGTACCGCTGTACTGTAATGTTTGTACTGTAATACTGTAATGTTTGTACCGCTGTACTGTAATGTTTGTACCACTGTAGTACTGTAATGTTTGTACCGCTGTACTGTAATGTTTGTACTGTAATACTGTAATGATTGTACCTGTATACTGTAATTGTTTGTTACCGCCTGTACTGTAATTCTTGTTACTGTTAGTACTGTATGTTTGTACTGTAATACTGTAATGTTTGTACTGTAGTACTGTAATGTTTGTACCGCTGTACTGTAATGTTTGTACTGTAATACTGTAATGTTTGTACCTGAGCACTGTAATGTTGTACTGTTAAATCTCCCTCTCTGTGGAGTATCTCTACTCTCCGAACACAGGTACAACGTGGAGTATCTCTCCTGAACATTACAGTACAAACACAGGTACAACGTGGAGTATCTCTCCTGAACATTACAGTACAAACACAGGTACAACGTGGAGTATCTCTACTGAACATTACAGTACAAACACAGGTACAACGTGGAGTATCTCTCCTGAACATTACAGTACAAACACAGGTACAACGTGGAGTATCTCTCCTGAACATTACAGTACAAACACAGGTACAACGTGGAGTATCTCTCCTGAACATTACAGTACAAACACAGGTACAACGTGGAGTATCTCTACTGAACATTACAGTACAAACACAGGTACAACGTGGAGTATCTCTACTGAACATTACAGTACAAACACAGGTACAACGTGGAGTATCTCTCCTGAACATTACAGTACAAACACAGGTACAACGTGGAGTATCTCTCCTGAACATTACAGTACAAACACAGGTACAACGTGGAGTATCTCTACTGAACATTACAGTACAAACACAGGTACAACGTGGAGTATCTCTACTGAACATTACAGTACAAACCACAGGTACAACGTGGAGTATCTCTCCTGAACATTACAGTACAAACACAGGTACAACGTGGAGTATCTCTACTGAACATTACAGTACAAACACAGGTACAACGTGGAGTATCTCTCCTGAACATACAGTACAAACACAGGTAACAACGTGGAGTACTCTACTGAACATTACAGTACAAACACAGGTACAACGTGGAGTATTCTCCTGAACATTACAGTACAAACACAGGTACAACGTGGAGTATCTCTCCTGAACATTACAGTACAAACACAGGTACAACGTGGAGTATCTCTACTGAACATTACAGTACAAACACAGGTACAAACGTGGAGTATCTCTCCTGAACATTACAGTACAAACACAGGTACAACGTGGAGTATCTCTCCTGAACATTACAGTACAAACACAGGTACAACGTGGAGTATCTCTCCTGAACATTACAGTATCAACACAGGTACCACGTGGAGTATCTCTCCTGAACATTACAGTACAAACACAAGGTACAACGTGGAGTATCTCTCCTGAACACTTCACAGTACAAACACAGGTACAACGTGGAGTATCTCCTCCCGAACATTACCAGTACAAACACAGGTACAACGTGGAAGTATCTCTCCTGAACATTACAGTAACAAACCACAGGTACAACGGTGGAGTATCTCTCCTGAACATTACAGTACAAACACAGGTACAACGTGAGTATCTCTCCTGAACATTACAGTACAAACGGTACAACGTGGAGTATCTCTCCTGAACTTACAGTACAACACAGGTACAACCGTGGAGTATCTCTCCTGAACATTACAGTACAAACACAGGTACAACGTGGAGTATCTCTCCAGGGGGGGGGGGGTGAACATTACAGACAAACACAGGTAGCAAACGTGGAGTATCTCTCCTGAACATTACAGTACAAACACAGTACAACGTGGAGTATCTCTCCTGAACATTACAGTACAAACACAGGTACAACGTGGAGTATCTCTCCTGAACATTACAGTACAAACACAGGTACAACGTGGAGTATCTCTCCTGACATACAGTACAAACACAGTAACGTGGAGTATGCTCTCCTGACAAAGAACGGGAGTTATTTCCTGAACAGTACCAAAACAGGTACAACGTGAGTATTCTCTACTGAACATTTACAGTACAAACACAGGTACAAACGTGGAGTATCTCTCCTGAACATTACAGCTACAAACACAGGTACAAACGTGGAGTATCTCTCGGTGAACATTACAGTACAAAACACAGGTACAACGGTGGAGTATCTCTCCTGGAAGCATTACAGTAACAAACACAGGTTAGCAACGTGGAGTATCATCTTCCTGAAACATTACAGTACAAACACAGGTACAACGTGGAGTATCTCTACTGAAGCATTACAGTACAAACACAGGGTACAACGTTGGAGTATCTCTCCTGAACATTACAGTACAAACACAGGTACAACGTGGAGTATCTCTACTGAACATTACAGTACAAACACAGGTACAACGTGAGTATCTCTCCTGAACATTACAGTACAAACACAGGTACAACGTGGAGTATCTCTCCTGAACATTACAGTACAAACACAGGTACAACGTGGAGTATCTCTCCTGAACATTACAGTACAAACACAGGTACAACGTGGAGTATCTCTCCTGAACATTACGTACAAACACAGGTACAACGTGGAGTATCTCTCCTGAACATTACAGTACAAACACAGGTACAACGTGGAGTATCTCTCCTGAACATTACAGTACAAACACAGGTACAACGTGGAGTATCTCTACTGAACATTACAGTACAAACACAGGTACAACGTGGAGTATCTCTCCTGAACATTACAGTACAAAACACAGGTACAACGTGGAGTATCTCTACTGAACATTACATACAAACACAGGTACAACGTGGAGTATCTCTACTGAACATTACAGTACAAACAACAGGTTACAACGTGGAGTATCTCTACTGAACATTAACAGTACAAACACAGGTACAACGTGGAGTATCTCTACTGAACATTACAGTACAAACACAGGTACAACGTGGAGTATCTCTCCTGAACATTACAGTACAAACACAGGTACAACGTGGAGTATCTCTCCTGAACATTACAGTACAAACACAGGTACAACGTGGAGTATCTCTACTGAACATTACAGTACAAACACAGGTACAACGTGGAGTGTGAGCGTGTCATCATGGTGTTTGAACGGTCCCTTCTGGAGATGCGTAACCTGATCTCCATCCAGGGCTTTGAGATGCAGACCTTCTGTGGCTCGGTCTTCTCCTCGCTGAGACGTTCTCTGGACCTCGGGGAGGAGGAGTACTGCACCTCCCTGACCTCCCATCACTTCTACCTGCAATTCATCAGCAACTCCAAGAGCAGAGCCGACTTCTTCCTCACGTACGCTTCTCTCCTCCTAGACTCCTATGATCTCCTCCTAGACTCCTATGATCTCCTCCCAGACTCTAGGATCTCCTCCTAGACTCCTATGATCTCCTCCCAGACTCTAGGATCTCCTCCTAGACTCCTATGATCTCCTCCCAGACTCTAGGATCTCCTCCTAGACTCCTATGATCTCCTCCTAGACTCCTATGATCTCCTCCCAGACTCTAGGATCTCCTCCTAGACTCCACAGGGAACAGTGAAATAATAATAATATTATTATATAAATTTTGAGGGTGCCTGCTGCCATATAAGCAAGCAATAACACACACACACACACACACACAGATGTGTAGGAGAGGAGTAGAGATACACGTATGTACTTTGTACTATGTTTCATTAGCACACTAACAATACCTAAAAATAAAATTGTACTTTTGTATTAGCAAGGTCATTACTAGGTCTTGATCTTAAATCAACAATTAGGTCTACATACACAAAGCACACACACAGCATAAACACAACATAAAATACATAGGCCTGTACTCAAAAACACACACACACACACACACACAGTATACAGACAAAAAAATTGATTATTATATGAAATTACGGCCACACCCCTTCTCACACACACACACACACACACACACACACACACACACACACACACACACACACAAACTGCTTAGTCATTGTTGCTGTGTAATTTAATGAGCTAATTAGGTGGGGGGGACTCCTGGCAGAAAATACGGACTTTGGGGTCTGCACTGCTGTCACTCTGAGGCTCATAAATCCAGAAGTATAAGTCCGTTTGTTTCCATAGTTACATATACTGTATGTGATCGTCACAAGTTTACCTACGTTTTGATGTGTAGATTACGTATGTGGAGTTAATATTGTGAGCGGGATGGCAGTTTTAAAAATATTATTATTTTTTTTTCCGTCTGCTCTACGCTGTAATGGTGACATCACCCGCTCTAGCCAACCCAATACACACTCATGTTAAAGTGTCTGAGGAGCTGAAAAATCAATTAAGTTTGAACTGTGGTTGTGTAAAAAGTATGAATGTTATGACAATTTTGACACACCCCCCCTTATCCACACACACAGAAGAGACATCCCAAACACACACACTTGTGTGTGTGTGTGTGTGTGTTTGGATAAGGGTGTGTGTGTGTGAGTTTGGATATGTGTGTGTGTGTGTGTGTGTGTGTGTGTTTGGTGCCCACAATATTAACTCCACATATGTAATCTAAACGTACATACATCAAAACGTAGGTAAACCTGTGATGGTCACATATATGTAACTATGGAAACAAACAGACTTATAATTTTGGATTTATGAGCCTCGGAGTGACACGAGTCCCCACCTAATTAGCTTATTAAATTACACTACAACAATGACTAAGCAGTTTTTGTCCCCGCTGACTACAATTCCCATCATGCACCTCCGGCGGTGTGACTACACTTCCCATCATGCACCGCATGGCGATGTGACTATACTTCCCATCATGCACCACACGGCGATCTGACTACACTTCCCATCATGCACCACACGGCAATCTGACTACACTTCCCGTCGTGCACCACACAGCGATTTGACTACACTTCCCATCATGCACCACACGGCGGTCTGACTACACTTCCCATCATGCACCGGGCGTCTTCAACAGTGGTGGTAGCAGCTTATTAAATTACACCACAACAATGACTAAGCAGTTTTTCCCCATTGAAATGAATGGGGGGAAAGTTTCCAACACACTCATATTCAACCTCTTCCCATTCATTCATACATTCAGGTGTGTGTGTCGCCACACACACAGACACACATGTGTATGTGTTTGGGGGGCGTGGCTACCCTTCTGTGGGCACGCCCCTTCTGTGTGTGTGTGTGTGTGTTTGGATATGTGTGTGTGTGTGTGTGTGTTTGGATTTGTGTCTCTGTGTGTGTGTCTGTGTGTGTGGTGTGTGTGTGTGTGTGTGTGTGTGTGTGAGAAGGGGTGTGGCCGTCATTTCCTCTAACACACAATCTATTTTTGGTCTGTATACTGTGTGTGTGTGTGTGTTTGAGTATAGGCCTATGTATTTAATGTTGTGTTTATGCTGTGTGTGTGCTTTGTGTATGCAATTGTTGATTTAAGATCAAGACCTAGTAATGACCTTGCTAATACAAAAGTACAGTTTTATTTTTAGGTATTGTTAGTGTGCTAATGAAACATTACTTCAAAGTACATACGTGTATCTCTACTCCTCTCCTACACATCTGTGTGTGTGTGTGTGTGTGTGTGTGTGTGTGCGTCTGTTATTGCTTACTTAGCAGGCACCCTCAAAATGTCCCTGGAATTTTTCTAGTTATTATTAGAATTCTAACATAATGGAAGCAGCAACCCTGGGTTCCTCATGTCTCTCCCTGCAGTCATGACAAGAGGTTCTTCCTGAAGACTCAGACGCGCAGCGAGGTGAAGTTTCTCCTGACTAACCTGCCGCTCTACGTAGACCACCTGAACAGATACCCCCACTCTCTCCTGGTCCGCTTCCTGGGTACGTAGACCACCTGAACAGATACCCCCACTCTGTCCTGGCCCGCTTCCTGGGTACGTAGACCACCTGAACAGATACCCCCACTCTCTCCTGGCCCGCTTCCTGGGTACGTAGACCACCTGAACAGATACCCCCACTCTCTCCTGGCCCGCTTCCTGGGTACGTAGACCACCTGAACAGATACCCCCACTCTCTCCTGGTCCGCTTCCTGGGTACGTAGACCACCTGAACAGATACCCCCACTCTCTCCTGGCCCGCTTCCTGGGTACGTAGACCACCTGAACAGATACCCCCACTCTCTCCTGGCCCGCTTCTTGGGTACGTAGACCACCTGAACAGATACCCCACTCTCTCCTGGTCCGCTTCCTGGGTATGTAGACCACCTGAACAGATACCCCCACTCTCTCCTGGCCCGCTTCCTGGGTACGTAGACCACCTGAACAGATACCCCCACTCTCTCCTGGTCCGCTTCCTGGGTACGTAGACCACCTGAACAGATACCCCCACTCTCTCCTGGTCCGCTTCCTGGGTACGTAGACCACCTGAACAGATACCCCCACTCTCTCCTGGTCCGCTTCCTGGGTACGTAGACCACCTGAACAGATACCCCCACTCTCTCCTGGCCCGCTTCCTGGGTACGTAGACCACCTGAACAGATACCCCCACTCTCTCCTGGCCCGCTTCCTGGGTACGTAGACCACCTGAACAGATACCCCCACTCTCTCCTGGTCCGCTTCCTGGGTATGTAGACCACCTGAACAGATACCCCCACTCTCTCCTGGCCCGCTTCCTGGGTACGTAGACCACCTGAACAGATACCCCCACTCTCTCCTGGCCCGCTTCCTGGGTACGTAGACCACCTGAACAGATACCCCCACTCTCTCCTGGTCCGCTTCCTGGGTATGTAGACCACCTGAACAGATACCCCCACTCTCTCCTGGCCCGCTTCCTGGGTACGTAGACCACCTGAACAGATACCCCCACTCTCTCCTGGTCCGCTTCCTGGGTACGTAGACCACCTGAACAGATACCCCCACTCTCTCCTGGTCCGCTTCCTGGGTACGTAGACCACCTGAACAGATACCCCCACTCTCTCCTGGCCCGCTTCCTGGGTACGTAGACCACCTGAACAGATACCCCCACTCTCTCCTGGTCCGCTTCCTGGGTACGTAGACCACCTGAACAGATACCCCCACTCTCTCCTGGCCCGCTTCCTGGGTACGTAGACCACCTGAACAGATACCCCCACTCTCTCCTGGCCCGCTTCCTGGGTACGTAGACCACCTGAACAGATACCCCCACTCTCTCCTGGCCCGCTTCCTGGGTACGTAGACCACCTGAACAGATACCCCCACTCTCTCCTGGCCCGCTTCCTGGGTACGTAGACCACCTGAACAGATACCCCCACTCTCTCCTGGTCCGCTTCCTGGGTACGTAGACCACCTGAACAGATACCCCCACTCTCTCCTGGTCCGCTTCCTGGGTACGTAGACCACCTGAACAGATACCCCCACTCTCTCCTGGTCCGCTTCCTGGGTACGTAGACCACCTGAACAGATACCCCCACTCTCTCCTGGCCCGCTTCCTGGGTACGTAGACCACCTGAACAGATACCCCCACTCTCTCCTGGCCCGCTTCCTGGGTACGTAGACCACCTGAACAGATACCCCCACTCTCTCCTGGTCCGCTTCCTGGGTATGTAGACCACCTGAACAGATACCCCCACTCTCTCCTGGTCCGCTTCCTGGGTACGTAGACCACCTGAACAGATACCCCCACTCTCTCCTGGTCCGCTTCCTGGGTACGTAGACCACCTGAACAGATACCCCCACTCTCTCCTGGTCCGCTTCCTGGGTACGTAGACCACCTGAACAGATACCCCCACTCTCTCCTGGCCCGCTTCCTGGGTACGTAGACCACCTGAACAGATACCCCCACTCTCTCCTGGTCCGCTTCCTGGGTATGTAGACCACCTGAACAGATACCCCCACTCTCTCCTGGCCTGCTTCCTGGGTACGTAGACCACCTGAACAGATACCCCCACTCTCTCCTGGTCCGCTTCCTGGGTACGTAGACCACCTGAACAGATACCCCCACTCTCTCCTGGTCCGCTTCCTGGGTACGTAGACCACCTGAACAGATACCCCCACTCTCTCCTGGTCCGCTTCCTGGGTATGTAGACCACCTGAACAGATACCCCCACTCACTCCTGGTCCGCTTTCTGCGTACGTAGACCAGGACCCCCCTCCCCCCTGGCTCGGTACTGTGACGTAAGAGCTCTGAAACTAGTATTTAAAACTCATTATTAATAGTGATGAAAGTAGTATTTAAAATAGTAATTATTCATAATGACGAACGTTATCTCCTTCCAGGTGCCTATAAGATCACCATCCCAAACCAGACCAAGGTACATGTTTACTCATTCAATCTGTTTACTTCTACTGTATACTAGTAGATACTGCTGAATACATTTACATTTACGTTTACATTGCGGACATTTGGCAGAAGCTTTAATCCAAAGCGAATTACAAAGAGTACATGTGTAGAAGGAGACAGCAATATATCACTGTGGTACATAAAGATACGAATAGAGCAGGTTTAGAACATTCATATTTACGAGACGAATAGAACTACTACTGTATACGACTGTATAATCCTGAATCCTGCTGAATACTGCTTATTACTGAATACTACTCCCCTCCCTTTCATGTCTCCAGAAGTACTTCATTGTCATGCAAAGTGTGTTCTACCCTGATGAGAGGCTGACCAGCAGGTAGGATTTCCTAGGGGTTAGACAGTACAGAGACAGGTCATTAAGGAGCAGGTAGGGGTTAGACAGTACAGAGACAGGTCATTAAGGAGCAGGTAGGGGTTAGACAGTACAGAGACAGGTCATTAAGGAGCAGGTAGGGGTTAGACAGTACAGAGACAGGTCATTAAGGAGCAGGTAGGGGTTAGACAGTACAGAGACAGGTCATTAAGGAGCAGGTAGGGGTTAGACAGCACAGAGACAGGTCATTAAGGAGCAGGTAGGGGTTAGACAGTACAGAGACAGGTCATTCAGGAGCAGGTAGGGGTTAGGCAGTACAGAGACAGGTCATTCAGGAGCAGGTAGGGGTTAGACAGTACAGAGACAGGTCATTAAGGAGCAGGTAGGGGTTAGACAGTACAGAGACAGTACAGAGTCTCTAGGTATGCTAATAAAACTGCAAATATACTGTATAATATGCAGATGTATATAATAAGTATATATGTATATGTGTCCACTAAAGCTGTCTATATAATAAGTATATGTATATAAGTATATATGTCTCCTCTAGGTTTGATATTAAGGGCTGTCAGCTGGGCAGGTGGGCGGAGCCAGCACCAGAGGGCAGTCAGCTCATTAAAGTTCTGAAGGACAACAACTTTGAGGGACAACAGATTATACTGGGTATACTATTACTATACTATACTAGAGTATACTGGTATACTATTACTATACTATACTAGATTATACTGGGTATACTATTACTTAATACTATACTAGATTACACTGCTATACTATTACTATACTATACTAGAGTATACTGGTATACTATTGCTACTTATAAGATATTATACTTGGGTATACTAATTACTTACTAACTAGATTCTATGGTTACTATACATTAGAGTATTACTAGTAACTATAAACTAAGTATATCTGGTATACTATTCTGGCAATCACTCAGATTATAGACTGGGTATAATATATACTAGTGAACTAATAGTTAGAGTTATGACACTGGCAATACTAGATTACTAGACTACTAGATTATACTGGGTATACTATTACTATACTATATTAGATTATACTGGGTATACTATTACTACACTAGATTATACTGGTATACTATTACTATACTACATTAGATTATACTGGGTATACTATTACTACACTAGATTATACTGGTATACTATTACTATACTATACTAGATTATACTGGGTATACTATTACTATACTATGCTAGATTATACTGGGTATACTATTACTACACTAGATTATACTGGTATACTATACTATACTAGATTATACTGGGTATACTATTACTATACTATACTAGATTATACTGGGTATACTATTACTACACTAGATTATACTGGGTATACTATTACTACTCTAGAGTATACTGGTATACTATTACTATACTATACTAGATTATACTGGTATACTATTACTATACTATACTAGATTATACTGGTATACTATTTACGGATGCTCTAAATTATACTGGGTATACTATACTATACTAAATTATACTGGTGTACTATTACTATACTAGATTATACTGGGTATACTATTACTATACTATATTATACTGGTATACTATTACTATACTATACTACTATACTCTAACCTTGTGCTCTACTGTCCTCTACTCTACTGTCCTCTACTCTACTGACCTCTACTCTACTGTCCTCTACTGTCCTCTACTCTACTGACCTCTATTCTACTGACCTCACTCTACTGTCCTCTACTCTACTGTCCACTACTCTACTGTTCTCCACTGTCCTCTACTCTACTGACCTCTACTGTGTCCTCTACTCTATTGACCTCTACTCTACTGTCCTCTACTCTACTGTTCTCTACTGTCCTCTACTTTACTGTCCTCTACTCTACTGTCCTCTACTCTCCTCTACTGTCCTCTACTCTCCTCTACTGTCCTCTACTATACTGACCTCTACTGTGTCCGCTACTCTACTGACCTCTACTGTGTCCTCTACTCTACTGTCCTCTACTCTACTGACCTCTACTTTCCTCTACTCTACTGACCTCTACTGTGTCCTCTCCTCTACTGTCCTCTCCTCTACTGACCTCTACTGTGTCCTCTACTCTACTCTCCTCTCCTCTACTGTCCTCTACTCTCCTCTACTGTTCTCTACTCTACTGACCTATACTGTCCTCTACTCTACTGACCTCTACTGTGTCCTCTACTCTGTCCTCTACTCTACTGTCCTCTACTCTACTGACCTCTACTGTGTCCGCTACTCTACTGTCCTCTACTCTACTGACTTCTACTGTGTCCTCTACTCTACTCTCCTCTCCTCTACTGTCCTCTACTCTCCTCTACTGTTCTCTACTCTACTGACCTCTACTGTCCTCTACTCTACTGTTCTCTACTCTCTTCTACTGTCCTCTACTCTACTGACCTCTACTGTCCTCTACTCTACTGACCTCTACTGTGTCCTCTACTCTACTGTCCTCTACTGACCTCTACTGTGTCCTCTACTCTACTGTCCTCTACTCTACTGACCTCTACTGTGTCCTCTACTCTACTGTCCTCTACTCTACTGACCTCTACTGTGTCCTCTACTCTACTGTCCTCTACTCTACTGACCTCTACTGTGTCCTCTAATCTACTGTCCCGTGTCTCCAGGTGGGGAGCGTCCCTGGTTCGAGGAGCAGGTGGAGCTGGACAGCGTGTTTCTGCGGAGGCTCAACGTGTTGGACTACAGCCTCCTGCTGGGAGAACAGCCACTGCACCGTGACGAGCTGGACCAGAGGACCTCGCTGGCCCACCTGGTGTCCCGCACCGCCAAGTAGGACCTGGGGGGCCTGTGCTTCTTTGTGTGTGTGTGTGTGTGTATATTTGCCCCCTCCCCCTTCTCTGTAAAAGCAGCTGATTGGCTCCTTGGTGATGATGTGGACATGACATCACCGCAGGTCCCTGGATCTGGACGACGGCCCCCTAGTGACGGACCCCCCCACCAGACCCTTACTGGAGAAGCAGTGGTCGGTGGAAGATCCGGTGGGGCCCCCCGGCGACGGTGTCCCCCCCGGCGACGGTGTCCCCCCCAGCGACGGTGTCCCCCTCCAGACTCTGCCCGGCGGCGGGCCGGTGGAGGCGGAGTTCCGGGCCGAGCACCGGCGGCTGCTGCCCGACGTGCGGAACGCGTTGCACGTGGTGGACGGGCCGCAGCGCCGCTACCTGGTGGGCATCATCGACGTGTTCACCATGTACACCTGGAGGAAGAGGCTGGAGCGCCTCTACAAGACACTGCGCTTCCCTGGAGCAAACTTCTCCACCGTCAGCCCGGCGCGATACTCACTCAGGTTCTGCCAGTGGGTGCGCAGACACACACAGTGAACACCTGTCATATAACAGATAACCTGTTATATCCTGCTTATAAAATGCTTATAACAGTTATATTCATAAGAAATATCCTAGTTATAAACTATATCCTATTGTTTAGTGTTTTATTTATCACTGAGTTTTTAAATTAATCTCATTGTCTAAACTATTGACTGTTTTTAAATATAGAAAATTAAATATGATGCCATCACTTTTACTGCTTCGTCATAACATCATTTATACTTCAGACAAACTATGTTATATATGTTGTCAATGTAGACAACTAACTATGTTAGCATTTCAAGTTGAATTATAATGTCATATATAGTATGTAAGGGTTAGTAAGAGTAAGAGTATAGCTAAATAAATGTTATTTTGGTTTTCTTGAGGACAAAACTAGTTGTAATCTCTTATTATGAGGTTCATTCAAACAAGAATCATAATAATAATAATGTATAATACATTAATAATAATTACAGAATAATAAAGTAATTCACAATTGTCACCTACAAGATAGGATATTTCATTGCTTTCAAACTCCAAATCCAAGAAATAGAAAAACAACAGTATTTGTATGAGCAATTATCATAGCCTTTGTGTGATCCATTGTATTATTACTAATCATTTACGACTAATCCACACTAATCTAATCTATCTATTACACTGTGTACATAATTAGTATGCAAATGTGTTTTTTGGCGGATTTTTTTAATATTTGAATAGACACAACATTAGAAGTGATCCCAATTAATTCCTTGCAGGAAAAGTAAATGTTATATAAAGAAAAACAGATTTTTATGTTACAAGGGGAAAAAATGAAGATTCTTTTCAAAAAGTAGGTGTGCAACTGGGAAATACATTGTTTTTTCAATTTATTTCAGAAACAAACAACAAAATATTTTTACATGATTCTAAATAATAATGATTAAATAAAGCAACAAATTCAGTAGTTTAACAGCTAACAAAAAAATTTTTACTCTTGGAAATACGTTTATTTGCCAATATAGCCACCTTTCTTTGCCAACACATATTAGTCTCCTGTCCACGTATTCTGTTCATTGCTTTCCTTGGCGGTAAATCTCCCTCTTCAGGAGGGCCCACAGGTTTTCAATTGGGTTCAAATCAGGTGAGCAAGGGGGCCAAGTCATAATTTTACCATCTTTGAACCCTTTGCTGGCTAGCCAATCTCTGGTGTACTGGGATGCATGGGATGGGGCATTGTCTTGCATCAGTATCATGGACCTTTTGAATGATGCTGGCTTCTTCCGGTACCACTGCTTGAGGAAGGTGGCCTCCAGAAACTGGCAGTAGTTATTGGAGTTCATTTTCAATCCATCTTCCACTCGAAATGGTCCAACCAATTCACTGTCGATAATACCAGCATTATCCCTCCTCCACCTTGCTGGCGCTTCAGTCGAACTGGTGTGCGATGTCGGTCAGCAATCCAGCCACGGTCCACCCATCAGGTCCATCCAGTGTCACTCTCATCTCATCCGTCCACAACACCTTTGAAAAATCTGTCTTCATGTATTGTTTTGCCCATTCTTCACGCTTTTGCTTGTGTTTATTATTTAAGGGAGGCCAGCCTCCCTTAAATAATAAACACAAGCAAAAGCCTCTGGGAGCTGTGTTGTCCGGGGCATTAGCCCCTGGTAGGGTCTCCCAAGGCAAAGTGGTCTCAGGGGAGGGGCCAGACTAAGAGCGATTCAAAGACCCCATGAAAAGACTCCCGGAAAGAACAGTCACCTCGCCCGGACAAGGGAAACCGGGGCACCCTTCTGGAGCCAGACCTGGGAGGGGAGCTCGTCGGCGAGCGTCTGGTGGCCGGACCTGGATCCACGGGGGCCCGGCCGGGCCAAGCCCGAAAAGACAACGTGGAGTCACCTCCCTGTGGGCTCACCACCTGCAGGGAGAGTCATTGGGGTCGGGTGCATTGTATACCGGGCGGTAGGCAAAAGCGGGGTCCTGGGCGTGCGGATCCCCGTCATCGCCGACTGGTTCTAGGGACGTGGAACGTCACCTCACTGGTGGGGAAGGAGCCTGAGCTGGTGCGGGAGGTGGAGCGGTACCAACTAGATATGGTTGGGCTCACCTCCACGCACAGCACCGGGTCTGGAACCAAACTCCTGGAGAGGGGCTGGACCCTCTACTTCTCCGGAGTTGCCCAGGGTGTGAGGCGCCAGGCGGGTGTGGGGATACTCACAAGTCCCCGGCTGAGCGCCGCTGTGTTGGAGTTCTCTCCGGTGGACGAGAGGGTCGCCTCCATGCGACTGCAAGTTGCTGGGGGGAAGGCTCTGACTGTTGTGTGTGTGCCTACGCACCAAACAGCAGCTCAGAGTATCCGGCCTTCTTGGAGTCCTTGGGTGACATCCTGGAAAGGGTTCCGTCCGGGGACTCCATAGTTCTACTGGGGGACTTCAACGCACACGTGGGCAATGATGGAGAAACCTGGAGGGGAGTGATTGGGATGAACGACCTGCCCGTTCTGAACCAGAGTGGTGTTTTGTTATTGGACTTCTGTGCTAGTCATGGACTGGCCATAACAAACACCATGTTCGAACATAGGGTGGTCCACAAGTGTACCTGGTACCGGACCACCTTAGGCCAAAGGTCGCTGATCGACTTTGTAATCATATCAGCAGATCTGCGGCCGCATGTTTTGGACACTCGGGTGAAGAGGGGAGCAGAGCTGTCAACTGATCACCACCTGGTGGTGAGTTGGATCAGATGGCGCGGGAGGCTGCCAGACAGACCTGGTAAACCCAAACGTGTAGTGAGGGTGAACTGGGAACGTCTGGTGGAAGCCCCTGTCCGTAGGGTCTTTAACTCCCACCTCCGGAAGAACTTCTCGTGCATCCCGGGGGAGGTTGGGGACATGGAACCTGAGTGGGCCATGTTCAGAGCCTCCATTGTAGAGGCTGCAGCTCGGAGCTGTGGTCAAAAGGCTGTCGGTGCCTGTCGTGGCGGCAACCCAAGAACCCGTTGGTGGACACCAGCGGTGAAGGAAGCCGTCAGGTTGAAGAAGGAGGCCTTTCGGGCCTGGTTGGCCCACGGGTCTCCTGAAACAGCAGACAGGTACCGGGAGGCCAAAAGGACCGCAGCTTCAGCGGTGCTGAAGCAAAAACCCGGGTGTGGGAGGAGTTCGGGGAGGCCATGGAGCAGGACTTTCGGTTGACCTCAAGGAGGTTCTGGCAAACTGTCCGGCGACTCAGGAAGGGAAAGCAGGGCTTGGCTCAGGCTGTGCTCAGTCGGGGAGGAGAACTGCTGACCCAGACTGAGGATATTGTCGGGCGGTGGAAAGAACACTTTCAGGAGCTCCTGAACCCGACCAGTATGTCCTCTGTGGAAGAGGCAGAGTCTGAAGACTCGGGGGAAGTCTCACCCATATCCTTGGTAGAGGTCACTGAAGTAGTCAAAAAGCTCTTCAGTGGCAAGGCGCCAGGTGTGGATGAGATTCGCCCTGAGATGCTGAAGGCTCTGGACATTGTCGGGCTTTCGTGGCTGACACGCCTAGTCAATGTAGCGTGGAGGTCGGGGACAGTACCTGTGGAATGGCAGACCGGGGTGGTGGTCCCCATCTTCAAAAAAGGGGACCGGAGGGTGTGCTCCAACTATCGGGGTATCACACTGCTCAGCCTCCCCGGGAAAGTTTATTCCAGGGTGCTGGAAAGGAGGCTCCGGCCGATTGTCGAACCTCAGCTCCAGGAGAAACAATGCGGATTCCGTCCTGGCCGTGGAACAGTGGACCAGCTCTTTACCCTCGCAGGGTTGTTGGGGGGCGCATGGGAGTTTGCCCATCCAGTCTACATGTGCTTTGTGGACTTGGAGAAGGCCTATGACCGTGTCCCCCGGGGAATCATGTGGGGGGTACTACGGGAGTATGGGGTCCCGGGGCCTTGGTACGTGCCATTCGGTCCCTGTACGAACAAAGTGCGAGCTGCGTCCGTATTCTCGGCACAAAGTCAAGCATGTTCTCAGTGGGTGTTGGACTCCACCAAGGTTGTCCCTTGTCACCGGTTCTGTTCGTGATCTTCATGGACAGAATCTCAAGGCGCAGCCGAGGTGAGGAGAGAGTCCGGTTTGGGGACCTCAGAATTGCATCTCTGCTCTTTGCAGATGATGTGGTTCTGTTGGCTACATCAGACTGTGACCTCCAGCTTGCACTGGGGCGGTTTGCAGTCGAGTGTGAAGCGGTCGGGATGAGAGTCAGCACCTCCAAGTCTGAGGCCATGGTTCTCTGCCGGAAAACGGTGGAGTGTTCCCTCCGGGTTGGGAGTGAGTTGCTGCCTCAAGCGAAGGAGTTCAAGTATCTCGGGGTCTTGTTCACGAGTGAGGGCAAAATGGAGCGGGAGATGGACAGACGGATTGGTGCAGCGTCTGCAGTGATGCGGGCGCTGTACCGGTCCGTTGTGGTGAAGAGGGAGCTAAGCCAGAAGGCGAAGCTTTCGATTTACTGGTCCATCTATGTTCCAACCCTCACCTATGGTCACGAGCTTTGGGTAGTGACCGAAAGAATGAGATCGCGGATACAAGCGGCCGAAATGAGTTTCTTCCGCAGGGTGGCTGGGCTCAGCCTTAGAGATAGGGTGAGGAACTCAGACATCCGGAGGGAGCTCGGAGTAGAGCCGCTGCTCCTCCCCATCGAAAGGATTCAGCTGAGGTGGTTCGGGCATCTGATTAGGATGCCCCCCGGGCGCCTCCCTTTGGAGGTTTTCCGGGCACGTCCAACTGGGAGGAGACCCCGGGGCAGACCCAGAACTCGCTGGAGGGATTACATATCTCGTCTGGCCTGGGAACGCCTCGGGATCCCCCAGGAGGAACTAGAGAGTGTGGCTGGGGACAAGGAAGCCTGGGGGGCCCTGCTTAGCCGGCTGCCACCGCGACCCGACCCTGGATAAGCGGACGATAATGGATGGATGGATGGATGACTTTCTGCCTTTCTTACCTTGCCAATCATGCGAAGCATTTTGCACCTTGTGCTTCTGCAGAGTCCAGGAAGGTTGCAGTTCTGGAAGATGATGGCACTTGAGGTCAAAGGGTTTCTGGATACTTCCTGTTTAATTCTTCTCAAGTCTCTTGTGTTTAATTTGCGTATTTTCCTCTCAACGCGTTTTTTCCGTCCCTGTGGGCTCACGCTCACAAATCTCTTGATTGTGCGGTGATCACGACTCAACATCTTTGCAATTTCAATTGTTTTGTATCCCTCTGAAAGCCAGTTAACTATTTTTGCCTTTTCATCATCTGTTAGGTCTCTTTTTCGCCCCATTTTCCCAGCAGCAAAAAGCTGCCTAAAAATTATGCACACCTGAATTTAAGGCATTCCTCACATTAAGCCACACCCTCTCTCAATAAAGCAATTAAGTCACCTGAAAATGTTAACACTGAGTGGATAATGAGGTTAATATGGTTTTCAGTTGAAAAAAATACTCTTGGAGATGCTATTTCATTAGAATATGGACTTGCGTAATAATTATGCACACAGTGTAGTGTGGAGCTCCTGCTCTCTCCCAGGGAGAACTACCGGGCACGGCCGGCGGGGGCGCTGCTGCAACAACTGGTATCATACTACAGAAAGAAGAACCATGCCGCCCCCTGCTGGCAGCAGCAGGCACCGCAGGAGTAAACCCACCGTCAACATGGACCTGAAGGAGTCTTCCTCACCAGAGCGCCTTTAAATATTGAGGTTGTAGAGCTGTAGTTTATCAGTGACATGCAGGGAGCTCTAACTAGTTTATCAGTGACATGCAGGGAGCTCTAACTAGTTTATCAGTGACATGCAGGGAGCTCTAACTAGTTTATCAGTGACATGCAGGGAGCTCTAATTAGTTTATCAGTGACATGCAGGGAGCTCTAATTAGTTTATCAGTGACATGCAGGGAGCTCTAATTAGTTTATCAGTGACATGCAGGGAGCTCTAATTAGTTTATCAGTGACATGCAGGGAGCTCTAATTAGTTTATCAGTGACATGCAGGGAGCTCTAATTTGTGTTTGGATCTCCATGCTACAGTCGACCCTCTGGTGAGTATTCAGCCTCCAAGCAGCTGGAGAGAGCCTAGGCCACGCCCCTTCCCCTGCATGGCACAATTCAAACAGATCAAAACATAATTTGTCTCAATTATTTGTCATAAATCACTTTTGGCCCATAACAATCTGGCCTGTAAAGCCCTTTGAGACTGTCTTGTGATTAAGGGCTAAACAAATAATATTGAATTGAATTGAATCAACTATTATAACTACCATAACTACCATACATAATATGTTGGTTGTGTTGCTAGTAGTTGCTAGGGATCGGTTGTGTTGCTGGTAGTTGCTAGGGATCTAGGCGCTAGTAAAATAAAATATAATATATCCACTGATGACCAGAACAATTCAAGGAAACACATTTGTGAAAGTTGATCCATTTTTATTTTGGTTGATTTGAGACACGGCATCTCGCCTGCTTAGTATTTACATGCTCGTTCCCCTCGGGTTCTGCATAGACAGGTCTGGCTGAGGCCACGCCCCCAGCACCAGCAGGGGAGGGAACATAGGAAACCAGTGAAGGATAAAAAGATTTCTTCTTTAGCTTTTATATTAGTAGGATCAGGGGGACGGGCTGTGTGGGGACGGGGGGGATGGGTTGCGTGGGGACGGGGACGGGTTGCGTGGGGACAGGGGACGGGTTGCGTGGGGACGGGTTGCGTGGGGATGGGGTGTGTGGGGACAGGGTGTGTGGGGACGGGGGGACGGGGTGTGTGGGACGGGGGGACGGGGTGTGTGGGGACGGGGTGCGTGGGGACGGGGGACGGGTGTGTGGGGACGGGGGGGACGGGGTGTGTGGGGACGGGGGAACGGGGTGTGTGGGGACGGGGTGTGTGGGACAGGGTGTGTGGGGACGGGGGGACGGGGTGTGTGGGGACGGGGGGACGGGGTGCGTGGGGACGGGGTGTGTGGGACTGGCGGCGTGTGGGGACGGGGTGGGCGATGGGGCGGGGGACGGGGGGGGGACGGGGTGCGTGGGCGGGGGGACGGGGTGTGTGGGGGACGGGGTGTGGGGAGGGTGTGTGGGGACGGGGGGACGGGGTGTGTGGCGGGGTGTGTGGGGACGGGGGACGGGTGTGTGGGACGGGTGCGGGGACGGGGTGTGTGGGGACGGGTGCGGTGGGGACAGGGGTGCGTGGGGACGGGGTGGTGTGGGACGGGTGTGTGGGGGACAGGGGTTGCGTGGGGACGGGGGTGTGTGTGGGACAGGGTGCGTGGGGACGGGGAGGATGGGGTGTGTGGGGACGGGGTGTGTAGGGACGGTTGTGTGGGGAGGGGGGGGATGGGGTGTGTAGGACGGGGTGTGTGGGACGGGGGACGGGGTGTGTAGGGACGGGGTGTGTGGGGGACGGGGTGTGGTAGGACGGGGTGTGTGGGGACGGGGAGATGGGGTGTGTGGGGACGGGGGGACTGGGGGATGGGGTGTGTGGGGACGGGGGGACGGGGTGTGTGGGGACGGGGAGACGGGGTGTGTGGGGGCGGTCTGAGGCCAGTAGGCAGGTGCAGGAAGTGTTGAGTGTTGGTGACAGGAAGCAGGTCAGCAGAGGGAGGGGGGGGGGGGCACCCTTTAAAGTGAATCGTTGAGTGACAACACACACACACACACACACACACACTATCTGTACAGTAATAAAGTCGTATTCTCATTCATCTATACAATGTATTTACAATGAAGGTCATGTTGGGGAGGAGTTCAGGTACCTGAGCAGCAGGAGGCCAAGCAACACCACTCTGGAGGGCAGGTGTGGTCTACAGGTGTGGTGGAGTCTGCAGGTGTGGTCTACAGGTGTGGTCGACAGGTGTGGTGGAGTCTGCAGGTGTGGTCTGCAGGTGTGGTCTACAGGTGTGGTGGAGTCTGCAGGTGTGGTCTACAGGTGTGGTCTACAGGTGTGGTCGACAGGTGTGGTGGAGTCTGCAGGTGTGGTCTACAGGTGTGGTGGAGTCTGCAGGTGTGGTCTACAGGTGTGGTCTGCAGGTGTGGTCTACAGGTGTGGTGGAGTCTGCAGGTGTGGTCTACAGGTGTGGTCGACAGGTGTGGTGGAGTCTGCAGGTGTGGTCTACAGGTGTGGTCGACAGGTGTGGTGGAGTCTGCAGGTGTGGTCTACAGGTGTGGTCTACAGGTGTGGTGGAGTCTGCAGGTGTGGTCTACAGGTGTGGTCTACAGGTGTGGTGGAGTCTGCAGGTGTGGTCTGCAGGTGTGTCTACAGGTTGTGGTGGAGTCTGCAGGTGTGGTCTGCAGGGTGGTGGGTGCAGGTTGGTCTGCAGGTGTGGTCTGCAGGTGTGGTGGAGTCTGCAGGTGTGGTCTACAGGTGTGGTCTACAGGTGTGGTGGAGTCTGCAGGTGTGGTCTGCAGGTGTGGTGGAGTCTGCAGGTGTGGTCTGCAGGTGTGGTCTACAGGTGTGGTCTACAGGTGTGGTCTGCAGGTGTGGTCTGCAGGTGTGGTCTGCAGGTGTGGTCTACAGGTGTACCTTGTAGACCAGTGGAGAAAAAAGGCGGATGTGGTACAGATGCTCAGTGGCTCAGGTGTCATGTTGTTCCAAGACCACATGACCTCTGACCTCTTGGTGCTGAGGTAGGCAGCGGAAGCAGAGCCGTGTCTTGACGAGGGCAGGGACACAGTTAGCTCGCTACAACAATAAGAATGGTTTGTGTCCAGTCCCCCCTCCTCCCCTCCCCTCCTCCCCCCTCCCTTCCTCCCCCCCCCCTCCTCCCTTCCTCCCTCGTTACACAAACACACTGTACATGGAAAATGTCTGGTGTGTCGCCCAGAATTCAAGCATCAATAATACATTAATAATACATTAATAATACATTAATAATACATTAATAAAACATTCAAATAACCATGTGCAGCATTTCCCTCAAAGAAAATAAATCATCAACCAATAAATAAAATTAAATAACAATCACTTCCTTCTGGTCTCAAAACTGTTTGTTAGTTGGAACTTTTACTTTGAAATGCTCGGCCCCTCATGAAGTCCTCCTCTGTGTTGCTGTCCTGCTCCCCCTGGTGGCTCGGCTGGAAACAACACAGAATTTTCCAACAGTTCCACCGTTTCATGGAAATACGTGAAAGACAAGTTGTAAGAATGGAGGAGGGGGAGGGGCCTGTGGTGCAACATGTGAGGAGTGTTTAGGGGCCGTTGGCTGTGGGCGGCTCTAAGCCTTGTAGCTGCCCTGGGTGGTGAGGGCCAGCTGGCCCTTAGGGGCCTCCTCGCCGGCCTCGTCCTCCAGGAGTCCGGACACGTCAGCGTTGGGCAGGCTGTCGTGGTAGCTGCTGAAGCTGATGTTGTCCTCTTTCAGCTCGATGGTCCAGAAGGGCGCGTTGAGCTTGCGGTTCTGGTATTCTCGGTAGGCGTAGACTCCGCCCACAAAGCCCAGCAGCAGCAGTAGCACTAGGATGATGACGGCCAGGACCGCCACGTTGAACTGTGTCCACGACACGTCGCTAGGCGCCGTGGTGTTGTCGCTGGGCCACGCCCCCAAACTACTGCCCACCGTCTGGGTGGAGGCGGCCGCCGCGCCCGGGGTGGAGGTGGCGTTGGCGTGGGGGGCGGAGCTGGCGGTCGTAGCGGGCGAGGTCATGATGGGCGTGGTGGGGGGCGGGGTCCCGGCCGTGGTGGGGAGCGGGGTCCCGGCCGTGGTGGGGGGCGGGGTCCCGGCTGCGGCCCTCACCTCTGAGGATACACAACGAGCTTTAGCGCTAGTGTCCAGGGTCCTGGTGTGTGTGTGTGTAGGAGTCCCTACCTGGTGTGTGTGTGTGTGTGTGTGTGTGTGTGGGGGGGGGGCCCTACCTGGTGTGTGTGTGTGTGAGGGGGGGGGGGCATCCTACCTGGTGTGTGTGTGTGTGGTGTGTGTAGGGGTCCTACCTGGTGTGTGTGTGTGTGTCTGTAGGGGTCCTACTTGGTGTGTGTGTGTGTGTGTGTGGGGTCCTACCTGGTGTGTGTGTGTGTGTGTGTGTGTGTGAGGGGTCGTCCTGGTTTGTGTGTGTGTGTTGTGGGTGTGTAGGGGTCCTACTGGTGTCGTGTGTGGTGTGTGTGTGTGTGTGTGTGTGTGTGTGTGTGTGTGTGTGTGTAGGGGTCCTACCTGGTGTGTGTGTGTGTAGGAGTCCTACCTGGTGTGTGTGTGTGTGTGTGTGTGTGTGTGTGTGTGTGTGTGTGTGTGTGTGTGTGTGTAGGGGTCCTACCTGGTGTGTGTGTGCAGTTCTGATCCCGGGCGTTGCCGCTGAACCCGGGGCCGCAGCGTTCGCAGCGTTCTCCAGTGGTCTCGGCCGTACAGCGGTGGCACCGCCCCGTCTCCGGGTCGCAGAGATCCGATGGGCCGCGGGGGTCTGCGTTGCCGTGGCAATCACAGGGAACACACGCCCCCTCGGAGCGGAAGAAGCGTGCGGTGCAGGCGTCGCAGTGCACCTCCCCCGCCACGTCTACACCACGAGGAACATTATCAACATTATCATTACTATTATCATGATTATTATTAACACTGTGGAACAATACTGACAGTCAAATATTGTTCTGCTATCAAATAAAACGCTCATGAAAGGCTTCATGTTAAATGAATGACAAAAAGTAAAACATGAAACTTAATAATAGAAATGAGACATGAAATAAAAGCATCAAATGCCCTCAATGTAAATGTAGACTGATAACCAGTAGACTTGTGGAGACTTCCCCCAGTAGTCTGGAGGCCTACCTAGTGGTCTTGTATTTAACCAGGAGACTAGAGTCCTACCTAGTGGTCTTGTATTTAACCAGGAGACTAGAGTCCTACCTAGTGGTCTTGTATTTAAGCAGGAGACTAGAGTCCTACCTAGTGGTCTTGTATTTAAGCAGGAGACTAGAGTCCTACCTAGTGGTCTTGTATTTAAGCAGGAGACTAGAGTCCTACCTAGTGGTCTTGTATTTAAGCAGGAGTCTAGAGTCCTACCTAGTGGTCTTGTATTTAAGCAGGAGACTAGTCTAGAGTCCTACCTAGTGGTCTTGTATTTAAGCAGGAGTCTAGAGTCCTACCTAGTGGTCTTGTATTTAAGCAGGAGACTAGTCTAGAGTTCTACCTAGTGGTCTTGTATTTAAGCAGGAGTCTAGAGTCCTACCTAGTGGTCTTGTATTTAAGCAGGAGTCTAGAGTCCTACCTGTGTGGCAGCTCCCGGTGGAGGAGGTGTTGCTGCAGGGGCAGGGGGTGCACGCCTCCCCCAGACCGCCCCCCCGCCGGCGGTAGTGGTTGGGTTGACAGTCCTCACAGTTCAGCCCCCGGGTTCGGTTCATGCAGTTCAGACACACACCTGGAGAGAGAGACAGTTGTGAGACAGACAGGTGTGAGACAGACAGGTGTGAGACAGACAGACAGCTGTGGAACATGAAAAGGAGGTTTTGACCGGTATTTACAGTGAGCTGATATTTTAAACACTAAACTACTGCCTGCCACCACAGACAAGAGAAAAGACGCCATTGTATTCATGTTCCAATAGCCTACGTTTAACTTGGAGGATGTGTTCATTAACTCTGCAACATGTAGGATGTGTTCATTAACTCTGCAACATGTAGGATGTGTTCATTAACTCTGCAACATGGAGGATGTGTTCATTAACTCTGCAACATGGAGGATGTGTTCATTAACTCTGCAACATGGAGGATGTGTTCATTAACTCTGCAACATGGAGGATGTGTTCATTAACTCTGCAACATGGAGGATGTGTTCATTAACTCTGCAACATGGAGGATGTGTTCATTAACTCTGCAACATGGAGGATGTGTTCATTAACTCTGCAACATGTAGGATGTGTTCATTAACTCTGCAACATGGAGGATGTGTTCATTAACTCTGCAACATGGAGGATGTGTTCATTAACTCTGCAACATGGAGGATGTGTTCATTAACTCTGCAACATGGAGGATGTGTTCATTAACTCTGCAACATGTAGGATGTGTTCATTAACTCTGCAACATGGAGGATGTGTTCATTAACTCTGCAACATGGAGGATGTGTTCATTAACTCTGCAACATGTAGGATGTGTTCATTAACTCTGCAACATGTAGGATGTGTTCATTAACTCTGCAACATGGAGGATGTGTTCATTAACTCTGCAACATGGAGGATGTGTTCATTAACTCTGCAACATGGAGGATGTGTTCATTAACTCTGCAACATGGAGGATGTGTTCATTAACTCTGCAACATGGAGGATGTGTTCATTAACTCTGCAACATGGAGGATGTGTTCATTAACTCTGCAACATGGAGGATGTGTTCATTAACTCTGCAACATGGAGGATGTGTTCATTAACTCTGCAACATGGAGGATGTGTTCATTAACTCTGCAACATGGAGGATGTGTTCATTAACTCTGCAACATGTAGGATGTGTTCATTAACTCTGCAACATGGAGGATGTGTTCATTAACTCTGCAACATGGAGGATGTGTTCATTAACTCTGCAACATGGAGGATGTGTTCATTAACTCTGCAACATGGAGGATGTGTTCATTAACTCTGCAACATGGAGGATGTGTTCATTAACTCTGCAACATGGAGGATGTGTTCATTAACTCTGCAACATGTAGGATGTGTTCATTAACTCTGCAACATGGAGGATGTGTTCATTAACTCTGCAACATGGAGGATGTGTTCATTAACTCTGCAACATGTAGGATGTGTTCATTAACTCTGCAACATGGAGGATGTGTTCATTAACTCTGCAACATGTAGGAGGATGTGTTCATTAACTCTGCAACATGTAGGATGTGTTCATTAACTCTGCAACATGGAGGATGTGTTCATTAACTCTGCAACATGGAGGATGTGTTCATTAACTCTGCAACATGTAGGATGTGTTCATTAACTCTGCAACATGGAGGATGTGTTCATTAACTCTGCAACATGTAGGATGTGTTCATTAACTCTGCAACATGGAGGATGTGTTCATTAACTCTGCAACATGTAGGATGTGTTCATTAACTCTGCAACATGGAGGATGTGTTCATTAACTCTGCAACATGTAGGATGTGTTCATTAACTCTGCAACATGGAGGATGTGTTCATTAACTCTGCAACATGTAGGATGTGTTCATTAACTCTGCAACATGGAGGATGTGTTCATTAACTCTGCAACATGTAGGATGTGTTCATTAACTCTGCAACATGTAGGATGTGTTCATTAACTCTGCAACATGGAGGATGTGTTCATTAACTCTGCAACATGTAGGATGTGTTCATTAACTCTGCAACATGTAGGATGTGTTCATTAACTCTGCAACATGGAGGATGTGTTCATTAACTCTGCAACATGTAGGATGTGTTCATTAACTCTGCAACATGGAGGATGTGTTCATTAACTCTGCAACATGGAGGATGTGTTCATAACTCTGCAACATGTAGGATGTGTTCATTAACTCTGCAACATGGAGGATGTGTTCAATAACTCTGCAACATGTAGGAATGTGTTCATTAAACTCTGCAACATGGAGGATGTGTTCATTACTTCTGCAACATGGAGGATGTGTTCATTAAACTCTGCAACATGGAGGATGTGTTCATTAACTCTGCAACATGGTCAGGATGTGTTCATTAACTCTGCAACATGGAGGATGTGTTCATTAACTCTGCAACATGGTAGGATGTGTTCATTAACTCTGCAACATGTAGGATGTTTCATTAACTCTGCAACATGGAGGATGTGTTCATTAACTCTGCAACATGAGGATGTGTTCATTAACTCTGCAACATGGAGGATGTGTTTCATTAACTCTGCAACATGTAGGATGTGTTCATTAACTCTGCAACATGTAGGATGTGTTCATTAACTCTGCAACATGGAGGATGTGTTCATTAACTCTGCAACATGGAGGATGTGTTCATTAACTCTGCAACATGTAGGATGTGTTCATTAACTCTGCAACATGGAGGATGTGTTCATTAACTCTGCAACATGTAGGATGTGTTCATTAACTCTGCAACATGGAGGATGTGTTCATTAACTCTGCAACATGGAGGATGTGTTCATTAACTCTGCAACATGTAGGATGTGTTCATTAACTCTGCAACATGGAGGATGTGTTCATTAACTCTGCAACATGTAGGATGTGTTCATTAACTCTGCAACATGGAGGATGTGTTCATTAACTCTGCAACATGGAGGATGTGTTCATTAACTCTGCAACATGGAGGATGTGTTCATTAACTCTGCAACATGGAGGATGTGTTCATTAACTCTGCAACATGTAGGATGTGTTCATTAACTCTGCAACATGGAGGATGTGTTCATTAACTCTGCAACATGTAGGATGTGTTCATTAACTCTGCAACATGTAGGATGTGTTCATTAACTCTGCAACATGGAGGATGTGTTCATTAACTGCTGCAAGATTAAACTCTGGCAACATGGAGGATGTGTTCATTAACTCTGCAACATGGAGGATGTGTTCATTAACTCTGCAACATGGAGGATGTGTTCATTAACCTCTGCAACATGGGAGGATGTGTTCATTTAACTCTGCAACATGGAGGATGTGTTCATTAACTCTGCAAACATGTAGGATGTGTTCATTAACTCTTGCAACATGGAGGATGTGTTCATTAACTCTGCAACATGGAGGATGGTGTTCATTAACTCTGCAACATGTGAGGATGTGTTCATTAACTCTGCAACATGTAGGATGTGTTCATTAACTCTGCAACATGGAGGATGTGTTCATTAAACTCTGCAACATGTAGGATGTGTTCATTTAAACTCTGCAACATGGAGGATGTTTCATTAAACTCTGCAACATTGGAGGATGTGTTCATTAACTCTGCAACATGGAGGATGTGTTCATTAACTCTGCAACATGTAGGATGTGTTTCATTAACTCTGCAACATGTAGGATGTGTTCATTAACTCTGCAACATGGAGGATGTGTTCATTAACTCTGCAACCACTGTAGGCTGTTGTTTCATTAACTCTGCAACATGGAGGATGTTTCATTAACTCTGCAACATGAGGGATGTGTTCATTAACTCTGCAACATGTGGATGTGTCATTAACTCTGCAACATTGGAGGAGTGTTCATAACTCTGCAATGTGGATGTGTTCATTAACTCTGCTAAGCCACTGGAGGATGTGTTCATTAACTCTGCAACATGGAGGATGTGTTCTTAATCTGCAACATGGAGGATGTGTTCATTAACTCTTGCAACATGGATGGATTGTTCATTAACTCTGCAACATGTAGGATGTGTTCATTAACTCTGCAACATGGAGGATGTGTTCATTAACTCTTGCAACATTGTAGTGATGTGCTTAACTCTGCAACAGGTAGGATGTGTTTCATTAACTCTGCAACATGGAGGAATGTGTTCATTAACTCTGCAACATGGAGGATGTGTTCATTAACTCTGCAACATGGAGGATGTGTTCATTAACTCTGCAACATGGAGGATGTGTTCATTAACTCTGCAACATGTAGGATGTGTTCATTAACTCTGCAACATGGAGGATGTGTTCATTAACTCTGCAACATGTAGGATGTGTTCATTAACTCTGCAACATGTAGGATGTGTTCATTAACTCTGCAACATGGAGGATGTGTTCATTAACTCTGCAACATGTAGGATGTGTTCATTAACTCTGCAACATGGAGGATGTGTTCATTAACTCTGCAACATGGAGGATGTGTTCATTAACTCTGCAACATGTAGGATGTGTTCATTAACTCTGCAACATGTAGGATGTGTTCATTAACTCTGCAACATGGAGGATGTGTTCATTAACTCTGCAACATGGAGGATGTGTTCATTAACTCTGCAACATGGAGGATGTGTTCATTAACTCTGCAACATGGAGGATGTGTTCATTAACTCTGCAACATGTAGGATGTGTTCATTAACTCTGCAACATGTAGTT
>PIJE02002177.1:49808-73033 GCA_002895965.2 Coryphaenoides rupestris
ATGTGTTCATTAACTCTGCAACATGTAGGATGTGTTCATTAACGTCTGGCCAACATGGAGGATGTGTTTCACTTAAACTTTCGTGCAACATGTAGGATGTGTTCATTAACTCTGCAACATGGAGGATGTGTTCATTAACTCTGCAACATGGAGGATGTGTTCATTAACTCTGCAACATGGAGGATGTGTTCATTAACTCTGCAACATGTAGGATGTGTTCATTAACTCTGCAACATGGAGGATGTGTCATTAACTCTGCAACATGTAGGATGTGTTCATTAACTCTGCAACATGGAGGATGTGTTCATTAACTCTGGCAAGACGAGTGGGAAGGATGTGTTCATTAACTCTGCAACATGAGGATGTGTTCATTAACTCTGCAACATGTAGGATGTGTTCATTAACTCTGCAACATGGAAGGATGTGTTCATTAACTCTGCAACATGGAGGATGTGTTCATTAACTCTGCAACATGTAGGATGTGTTCATTAACTCTGCAACATGTAGGATGTGTTCATGTAACTCTGCAACATGGAGGGCATGTGTCATTAACTCTGCAACATGGAGGATGTGTTCATTAACTCTGCAACATAGTAGGATGTGGTTTCATTAACGTCTGCACATGGAGGATGTGTTCATTAACTCTGCAACTGTAGGATGTGTTCATTAACTCTGCAACATGAGGATGTGTTCATTAACTCTGCAACATTGAGGATGTGTTCATTAACTCTGCAACATGGAGGATGTGTTCATTAACTCTGCAACATGGAGGATGTGTTCATTAACTCTGCAACATGGAGGATGTGTCATTAACTCTGGCAACATGTAGGATGTGTTCATTAACTCTGCAACATGGAGGATGTGTTCATTAACTCTGCAACATGTAGGATGTGTTCATTAACTCTGCCAACATAGTTAGGATGTGTTGTCATTAACTCTGCAATCATGTAGGATGTGTTCAGTAACTCCTGGCAAACATGGAGGATGTGTTCATTAAGCTCTGCCAACATGGTCGGATGTGTTCATTAACTCTGCAACCAGTGTAGGATGTGTTCATTACTCTGCAACATGGAGGATGTGTTCATTAACGTCTGCAACATGGCATGGATGTTGCTTCATTAACCTCTGCCAACATGGAGGATGGTGTTCATTAAACTCTGCAACATGTAGGATGTGTTCATGCTAACGTCTGGCAACATGGAGGATCGGTGTGTTCATTAACTGCTGCAACCATAGGAGGATGTGTTCATTAACTCTGCAACATGGAGGATGTGTTCATTAACTCTGCAACATGTAGGATGTGTTCATTAACTACATGTGGTCAGTGAGAGGGTGTGGTCAGTGAGGGGGTGTGGTCCTGGAGGAGGGCCTACCGGACTGCGGGTGGCAGTAGCTGGTGTGGTTGTGGCACTGGCAGGGCTGACAGCCGCTGCTGCTGAAGTGAAAGAATCCTGGGTGGCAGTCCGTCACACTTGCGGCCCGTAGACACCCGCCTTACACACACACGTCCCGGCGCTGGGGGGGAGGTGAGGCTGTTAGAAACAAACACTCGCCGTCATGGTAACGTGATGACATCATGGTAATGTGATGACATCATGATGACATCACAGATGTCAGCAGCTGTGAGAGACCCACCCCCTCAGACCTCTGGTGGCAAGTTCTCTGACACTATATGACTGTGTGGAGGACAATTAAAACTACTTCATTATTTCTTCTATATTCACTCTACTGGACGACACGCAGGGCTGGGAAAGGCTGAGACGGCTTCTTGATGGAGAAATAGTGGAGAGAAGATGGCGGTGTAGCCTGGCGGCTGGCGGCTGGCGGCTGCCTCGCTCCGAGGTGCGAAGCTTCCTCTGTTCCTGCTCACGGTGGTCGTGACAGTTAGCTCTGAGATCTGAAGAGGACCAGACCAAGCTGCAGCCGCTAGCACGGTGAGAAGCTACTAGGTTAGCACAGTGAGAAGCTATTAGGTTAGCACGGCGAGAAGCTACTAGGTTAGCACGGCGAGAAGCTACTAGGTTAGCACATAATTATTAGTTTTCAATGTTGAACTTGGCCCACTGTGAATATCAAGGCTCTTGGTATTTAGAAAATACAGCATTTAATTTCCTTTCTATGTTTTATTGGCTTTATTCCGGCCACTTTCAGGTAAGGGAGTACGGGAGGCGGTTAGGTGTCATCACACAGGTGTCGTTGCAGACACACTTGGCCACACCCCCTTCAGGTAAGCCCTGTGACAGTGACCTGAATCCCAGTTCTCTCTTGCCGTACCCCAGGTACACTACACAGCTCTACCTGGTACTACTGCAATAAATACACCAAAGTGTACCAACTACAGTACTAGTATAGTACTGGTCATACTGTACATACTGGTACTGTACATACTGGCCAGTGGGCATCAAATATCTCAGCGGATGAAGCCTTTAAGAATGTTCTCCACTGTGTACGGCAGCCCACATGGGACAACCTCTGACTCCGCCCCCACGCACTCCGCCTGACCACCCAGAGAGAGGGCTTACTGTCCTCCAACACAACGTCCTTCTGCTCCGTCGGCCTCCGGCGCCCACCAATCAGAGCAGCGTAGGCGTGTCACGTGCTGGCAGACAAACGGCTATTAAAGGTTCATTCAAACGAGCCGTCTGGAGGCTCCCAGCGCCGGCGCCGCGATCCCTGGGGCTGCTGAGAAGGATCTGTAGTACGCCTACAGAACCTCATGTGCGTGTTTGAAACGTGTGCGTGTTTGAAACGTGTGCGTGTTTGAAACGTGTGTTGGGAGCACGTGGCCTCCGGTGTTCCCAGAAGCGCTCACCCGTGACCCGTGACCTGCACTATGTCCTCACAATACAGAAACATACAGAGACTCCTCTGACGAGAGTGAAATATAGATGCTGGTCTATGGAGGACCATACATAGATTCTGAACATTCTGAACACCCTGGACCAGTGCTTCCTAACCTTTGACCTTAGGTGGAGGACTAAACACCTTAAACACAAGGACTATAGCCCAGGACCTGTTAAACACAAGGACTATAGCCCAGGACCTGTTAAACACAAGGACTATAGCCCAGGACCTGTTAAACACAAGGACTATAGCCCAGGACCTGTTAAACACAAGGACTATAGCCCAGGACCGGGTTAAACACAAGGGACTATAGCCCAGGACCTGTTAAACACAAGGACTATAGCCCAGGACCTGTTAAACACAAGGACTATAGCCCAGGACCTGTTAAACACAAGGACTATAGCCCAGGACCTGTTAAACACAAGGACTATAGCCCAGGACCTGTTAAACACAAGGACTATAGCCCAGGACCTGTTAAACACAAGGACTATAGCCCAGGACCTGTTAAACACAAGGACTATAGCCCAGGACCTGTTAAACACAAGGACTATAGCCCAGGACCTGTTAAACACAAGGACTATAGCCCAGGACCTGTTAAACACAAGGACTATAGCCCAGGACCTGTTAAACACAAGGACTATAGCCCAGGACCTGTTAAACACAAGGACTATAGCCCAGGACCTGTTAAACACAAGGACTATAGCCCAGGACCTGTTAAACACAAGGACTATAGCCCAGGACCTGTTAAACACAAGGACTATAGCCCAGGACCTGTTAAACACAAGGACTATAGCCCAGGACCTGTTAAACACAAGGACTATAGCCCAGGACCTGTTAAACACAAGGACTATAGCCCAGGACCTGTTAAACACAAGGACTATAGCCCAGGACCTGTTAAACACAAGGACTATAGCCCAGGACCTGTTAAACACAAGGACTATAGCCCAGGACCTGTTAAACACAAGGACTATAGCCCAGGACCTGTTAAACACAAGGACTATAGCCCAGGACCTGTTAAACACAAGGACTATAGCCCAGGACCTGTTAAACACAAGGACTATAGCCCAGGACCTGTTAAACACAAGGACTATAGCCCAGGACCTGTTAAACACAAGGACTATAGCCCAGGACCTGTTAAACACAAGGACTATAGCCCAGGACCTGTTAAACACAAGGACTATAGCCCAGGACCTGTTAAACACAAGGACTATAGCCCAGGACCTGTTAAACACAAGGACTATAGCCCAGGACCTGTTAAACACAAGGACTATAGCCCAGGACCTGTTAAACACAAGGACTATAGCCCAGGACCTGTTAAACACAAGGACTATAGCCCAGGACCTGTTAAACACAAGGACTATAGCCCAGGACCTGTTAAACACAAGGACTATAGCCCAGGACCTGTTAAACACAAGGACTATAGCCCAGGACCTGTTAAACACAAGGACTATAGCCCAGGACCTGTTAAACACAAGGACTATAGCCCAGGACCTGTTAAACACAAGGACTATACAGCCCAGGACCTGTTAAACACAAGGACTATAGCCCAGGACCTGTTAAACACAAGGGCTATACAGCCCAGGACCTGTTAAACACAAGGACTATAGCCCAGGACCTGTTAAACACAAGGACTATAGCCCAGGACCTGTTAAACACAAGGACTATAGCCCAGGACCTGTTAAACACAAGGACTATAGCCCAGGACCTGTTAAACACAAGGACTATACAGCCCAGGACCTGTTAAACACAAGGACTATAGCCCAGGACCTGTTAAACACAAGGACTATAGCCCAGGACCTGTTAAACACAAGGACTATAGCCCAGGACCTGTTAAACACAAGGACTATAGCCCAGGACCTGTTAAACACAAGGACTATAGCCCAGGACCTGTTAAACACAAGGACTATACAGCCCAGGACCTGTTAAACACAAGGACTATAGCCCAGGACCTGTTAAACACAAGGACTATAGCCCAGGACCTGTTAAACACAAGGACTATAGCCCAGGACCTGTTAAACACAAGGACTATAGCCCAGGACCTGTTAAACACAAGGACTATAGCCCAGGACCTGTTAAACACAAGGACTATACAGCCCAGGACCTGTTAAACACAAGGACTATAGCCCAGGACCTGTTAAACACAAGGACTATAGCCCAGGACCTGTTAAACACAAGGACTATAGCCCAGGACCTGTTAAACACAAGGACTATAGCCCAGGACCTGTTAAACACAAGGACTATAGCCCAGGACCTGTTAAACACAAGGACTATAGCCCAGGACCTGTTAAACACAAGGACTATAGCCCAGGACCTGTTAAGGACCTGTTAAACACAAGGACTATAGCCCAGGACCTTGTAAACACAAAGGGCTATACAGCCCATGACCTGTTAAACACAAGGACTATAGCCCAGGGACCTGGTTAAACACAGGACTATAGGACCTTTAAAAGGTATACGCCCAGGACCTGTAAACACAAGGACCTATAGCCCAGGACCTGTTAAAACACAAGGACCTATAGCCCAGGACCTGTTAAACAAGGACTATAGCCCAGGACCTGTTAAACCACAAGGACTATAGCCCAGGACCTGTTAAACACAAGGACTATAGCCCCTAAAGGAACCAGGACCTGTTAAACACAAGGACTATAGCCCAGGACCTGTTAAACACAAGGACTATAGCCCAGGACCTTTAAAACACAAGGACTATAAGCCCAGGACCTGTTAAACACAAGGACTATAGCCCAGGACCTGTTAAACACAAGGACTATACAGCCCAGGACCTGTTAAACACAAGGACTATAGCCCCAGGACCTGTTAAACAAGGACTATAGCCCAGGACCTGTTAAACACAAGGACTATACAGCCCAGGACCTGTTAAACACAAGGACTATAGCCCAGGACCTGTTAAACACAAGGACTATAGCCCAGGACCTGTTAAACACAAGGACTATAGCCCAGGACCTGTTAAACACAAGGACTATACAGCCCAGGACCTGTTAAACACAAGGACTATAGCCCAGGACCTGTTAAACACAAGGACTATAGCCCAGGACCTGTTAAACACAAGGACTATAGCCAGGACCTGTTAAACACAAGGACTATACAGCCAGGACCTGTTAAACACAAGGGACTATAGCCCAGGACCTGTTAACACAAGGACTATAGCCCAGGACCTGTTAAACACAAGGACTATACAGCCCAGGACCTGTTAAACACAAGGACTATAGCCCAGGACCTGCTTAAACACAAGGACCTGATGGCCCAGACCCTGTTTAAACACAAGGACTATAGCCCAGGACCTGTTAACACAAGGACTATACAGCCCAGGACCTGTTAAACACAAGGACTATAGCCCAGGACCTGTTAAACACAAGGACTATAGCCCAGGACCTGTTAAACACAAGGACTATAGCCCAGGACCTGTTAAACACAAGGACTATAGCCCAGGACCTGTTAAACACAAGGACTATAGCCCAGGACCTGTTAAACACAAGGACTATAGCCCAGGACCTGTTAAACACAAGGACTATAGCCCAGGACCTGTTAAACACAAGGACTATACAGCCCAGGACCTGTTAAACACAAGGACTATAGCCCAGGACCTGTTAAACACAAGGACTATAGCCCAGGACCTGTTAAACACAAGGACTATAGCCCAGGACCTGTTAAACACAAGGACTATACAGCCCAGGACACTTTACTCATTGACCTTATTTACTCTTTTTTCCGTTTTCTGATTATCTCACCTCAAGGACATGACAATATTGTGGACATGATGTGGATGTACTGAATTAATGATGAATTAATTAATTAATGAATTGCAGTAAAAGTATATCAAAACAATATTCACTATATATTTATTTTCAGTTATCTATATTTTTTTAAGTAGAGTGATAAGATAAGAATAGAGTGATAACAGTATAATATTAGTTCAGGGTACTGCAGTATTAATACTAGTACTACATGGTAACAGTATAATATTAGTTCAGGGTACTGCAGTATTAATACTAGTACTACATGGTAACAGTATAATATTAGTTCAGGGTACTGCAGTATTAATACTAGTACTACATGGTAACAGTATAATATTAGTTCAGGGTACTGCAGTATTAATACTAGTACTACATGGTAACAGTATAATATTAGTTCAGGGTACTGCAGTATTAATACTAGTACTACATGGTAACAGTATAATATTAGTTCAGGGTACTGCAGGAACACATAAGGTCAGAGGTTAAGACTGGCCCCGAAATCAGCGGCCCTGAGAACAGAACAACCTCAAAACCACCGAGAGAGGACACACACACACACACACACACACACACACACACACACACACACACACACACACACACACACACACACACACACACACACACACACACACACACCCTCTAGACACATAATGATTCAGAACAATCAGGAGATAATGATTCAGAACAATCAAGAGATAATGATTCATTCAGAACAATCAAGAGATAATGATTCATTCAGAACAATCAGGAGATAATGATTCAGAACAATCAGGAGATAATGATTCAGAACAATCAAGAGATAATGATTCAGAACAATCAGGAGATAATGATTCAGAACAATCAGGAGATAATGATTCAGAACAATCAAGAGATAATGATTCAGAACAATCAGGAGATAATGATTCAGAACAATCAAGAGATAATGATTCAGAACAATCAGGAGATAATGATTCAGAACAATCAGGAGATAATGATTCAGAACAATCAAGAGATAATGATTCAGAACAATCAGGAGATAATGATTCAGAAACAATCAGGAGATAATGAGTTCAGGAACAATCAAGAGATAATGATTTCAGAACAATCAGGAGATAATGATTCAGAACAATCAAGAGATAATGATTCAGAACAATCAGGAGATAATGATTCAGAACAATCAGGAGATAATGATTCAGAACAATCAGGAGATAATGATTCAGAACAATCAGGAGATAATGATTCAGAACAATCAGGAGATAATGATTCAGAACAATCAAGAGATAATGATTCAGAACAATCAGGAGATAATGATTCAGAACAATCAGGAGATAATGATTCAGAACAATCAGGAGATAATGATTCAGAACAATCAAGAGATAATGATTCAGAACAATCAGGAGATAATGATTCAGAACAATCAGGAGATAATGATTCAGAACAATCAGGAGATAATGATTCAGAACAATCAGGAGATAATGATTCAGAACAATCAGGAGATAATGATTCAGAACAATCAGGAGATAATGATTCAGAACAATCAGGAGATAATGATTCAGAACAATCAGGAGATAATGATTCAGAACAATCAGGAGATAATGATTCAGAACAATCAGGAGATAATGATTCAGAACAATCAAGAGATAATGATTCAGAACAATCAGGAGATAATGATTCAGAACAATCAAGAGATAATGATTCAGAACAATCAGGAGATAATGATTCAGAACAATCAGGAGATAATGATTCAGAACAATCAGGAGATAATGATTCAGAACAATCAGGAGATAATGATTCAGAACAATCAGGAGATAATGATTCAGAACAATCAGGAGATAATGATTCAGAACAATCAGGAGATAATGATTCAGAACAATCAGGAGATAATGATTCAGAACAATCAGGAGATAATGATTCAGAACAATCAGGAGATAATGATTCAGAACAATCAGGAGATAATGATTCAGAACAATCAGGAGATAATGATTCAGAACAATCAAGAGATAATGATTCATTCAGAACAATCAAGAGATAATGATTCAGAACAATCAGGAGATAATGATTCAGAACAATCAGGAGATAATGATTCAGAACAATCAGGAGATAATGATTCAGAACAATCAGGAGATAATGATTCAGAACAATCAGGAGATAATGATTCAGAACAATCAGGAGATAATGATTCAGAACAATCAGGAGATAATGATTCAGAACAATCAGGAGATAATGATTCAGGAACAATCAGGAATAAGATTCAGAACAATCAGGAGATAATGATTCAGAACAATAAGGAGATAATGATTCACAACAATCAGGAGATAATGATTCAGAACAATCAGGAGATAATGATTCAGAACAATCAGGAGATAATGATTCAGAACAATCAGGAGATAATGATTCAGAACAATCAGGAGATAATGATTCAGAACAATAAGGAGATAATGATTCAGAACAATCAGGTGCTGCTCAGTCCTAATGAATCCTTGGTGGCTCACAGCAGCTGAGTGGTGGGGGTGTTGGGGGGGAGGGGCTGCTGGGCTGGGGGAGGGGCTGCTGGGCTGGGGGAGGGGCTGCTGGGTCTCCGCTAGCGCCGCATGCTAGCGGTGTTAACGGTGCTAAGTGGGTCAGTGTTATGTTGGCAACAACATCAACATGACCTCACACCAGCTGCTGCCATGGTGATGCACACCATTCACTGCTAACAAGACTCCTCCTCCCCCTCCTCATTTAATCCTCACCTCCTCCTCCTCCTCTCCACCTCCTCCTGATTGATGTTACTGTGGGTGTGGCATGACCTATGTTAATATGGGCGTGTACTGTCTAACCCCTACCTGCTCCTTAATGACCTGTCTCTGTACTGTCTAACCCCTACCTGCTCCTTAATGACCTGTCTCTGTACTGTCTAACCCCTACCTGCTCCTTAATGACCTGTCTCTGTACTGTCTAACCCCTACCTGCTCCTTAATGACCTACACACACAGTGTTTATAAAAGCTCATGTAGGGTTTGGGCCTTAAAGTCTTAAACAAATGAACCCAATGACCTTCGTGGAGGGTGCTGCCCATGACCTCTGTGCTTGACAGCAGACTGCTCGCTGCTGTCAAGCACAACACACACACACACACACAAGAGTTTAGCTCCGCCCCACCGCCTTGTTAAGCTCCTCTCTCATCAGAACTTCTTCTCTTCTATCGCTTCTCTTCATCCAATTAGATTAGAGAGATAATTGCCCAGTGAGATTAAATGAAGGGCAGAAAAAGGACCACGCCTGTTAGTCCCGCCCATGTTAAGCCCCGCCTAAGTCTCAGCCCTCTGAGGACCTCAAGGAGAAACTCCCCAAACCCAGAGGGGAGGAGCCTGGAGGTGATGGGTGCTGAGGGGCTAGCAGGGTGCTGAGGGGTTAGCAGGGTGATGGGTGCCGAGGGGATAGCAGGGTGCTGAGGGGTTAGCAAGGTGCTGAGGGGTTAGCAAGGTGATGGGTGCTGAGGGGTTAGCAGGGTGCTGAGGGGTTAGCAGGGTGCTGAGGGGTTAGCAGGGTGCTGGGTGCTGAGGGGCTAGCAGGGTGCTGAGGGATTAGTAGGGTGCTGGGTGCTGAGGGGCTAGCAGGGTGCTGAGGGGCTAGCAGGGTGCTGAGGGGTTAGCAGGGTGCTGGGTGCTGAGGGGCTAGCAGGGTGCTGAGGGGCTAGCAGGGTGCTGAGGGGTTAGCAGGGTGATGGGTGCTGAGGGGTTAGCAGGGTGATGGGTGCTGAGGGGTTAGCATGGTGCTGGGTGCTGAAGGGTTAGCAGGGTGCTGAAGGGTTAGCAGGGTGCTGAGGGGTTAGCAGGGTGCTGAGGGGTTAGCATGGTGCTGGGTGCTTGGAGGGGTTAGCAGGGTGCTGAGGGGTTAGCAGTAGGGATGCACCGATACCACTTTTTTTCAGACCGAGTACAAGTACAAGTACTTACATTTGGGTACTTGCCGATACCGAATACCGATACCGAGTACTTAATAAAACCATTACAGTTCTAATGACTTTGAAAACATGTTTTATTTTCAATCAGATGTTCCTCACTTTCTGACTGTGAACAAATTAAACAAATATAACTTCAATTAATAATTTAATAATTAATAATTTCAATTAAATGTAACCTATTCAGAACCATCCAACATACGTCAGTCGGATATTCGGTACCAAGGACGTGTTGTTGTTTAGGACATTGGTGGACATCACAGATGTTGCGCCAAGGATGCGCAATGATGACGCTCCCGTGAGACGCTGGGCTCCGAGTCAGCGTCTCTGGTGGGGTGGGGGGGGCTCCGTTAATTCGCGGTTCTGATCTCATGCGCAGTTTCTATTAAACATCCATAAACGCCAACTCGGTCTCATCTCTTTATTTCAATATTCCTTGGCTAAGAATATTACAAGGTTAACGTTGCGTCGCCAAAGTGGTATCGGTGCGGTTGTATCGGAGTAGTTTAACGAGTACGAGTACGAGTACATGAGCACAGTATCGGACCGATACCGAGTACTGGTATCGGTATCGGTGCTGGGTGCTGAGGGGTTAGCAGGGTGCTGAGGGGTTAGCAGGGTGCTGAGGGGTTAGTAGGGTGCTGAGGGGTTAGCAGGGTGCTGAAGGGTTAGCAGGGTGCTGAGGGTTAGCAGGGTGCTGAGGGGTTAGCAGGGTGCTGAGGGGTTAGCAGGGTGCTGAGGGTTAGTAGGGTGCTGATGGGTTAGCAGGGTGCTGAGGGGTTAGCAGGGTGCTGAGGGTTAGCAGGGTGCTGAGGGGTTAGTAGGGTGCTGATGGGTTAGCAGGGTGCTGAGGGGTTAGCAGGGTGCTGAGGGGTTAGCAGGGTGCTGGGTGCTGAGGGGTTAGCAGGGTGCTGAGGGGTTAGCAGGGTGCTGAGGGGTTAGTAGGGTGCTGAAGGGTTACCAGGGTGCTGAGGGTTAGCAGAGTGCTGAGGGGTTAGCAGGGTGCTGAGGGGTTAGCAGGGTGCTGAGGCTTAGTAGGGTGCTGATGGGTTAGCAGGGTGCTGAGGGGTTAGCAGGGTGCTGAGGGTTAGCAGGGTGCTGAGGGGTTAGTAGGGTGCTGATGGGTTAGCAGGGTGCTGAGGGGTTAGCAGGGTGCTGAGGGGTTAGTAGGGTGCTGAGGGGTTAGCATGGTGCTGGGTGCTGAGGTGTTAGCAGGGTGCTGAGGGGTTAGTAGGGTGCTGAGGGGTTAGCAGGGTGCTGGGTGCTGAGGGGTTAGCAGGGTGCTGAGGGGTTAGCGGGGTGCTGGGTGCTGAGGGGTTAGCATGGTGCTGGGTGCTGAGGGGTTAGCAGGGTGCTGAGGGGTTAGCGGGGTGCTGGGTGCTGAGGGGTTAGCATGGTGCTGGGTGCTGAGGGGTTAGCAGGGTGCTGAGGGGTTAGCGGGGTGCTGGGTGCTGAGGGGGCACATGATGATGGTATCAAAACCAAAGTGATGTAAATGCATAAAAGCAGCAGATTAGTAACGATGTCATGATTCAGACGGTTTGGTTGCTACAGGTGTGATGATGACTCTGAGCTGCTAGCTGACATGTAGCAGGTGATTACTGCAGTCCCAGGCAGACACCCTAGCAGTAATACTACAGTATTATTACTATCATCATAGTATTATGTACTACGATATACCATTATTAGAGCCATGTAGAGTCAAGAGGTTTCATTACTTAATGACGGGGGGGTAGAGAGAGAGAGAGAGAGAGAGAGACAGAGAGAGAGAGAGAGACAGACAAAGAGAGAGAGAGAGACAGAGAGAGAGACAGAGACAGAGAGAGAGAGAGAGAGAGAGACAGAGACAGAGAGAGAGAGACAGAGACAGAGACAGAGAGAGAGAGAGAGAGAGAGAGTGAGTGTCTGTGCCGCCCACTCTCTGGTCTTTGCTGCAGTCAACACATCTCACCACGTAGGACGCACAAAATACTTCCTGTTTTACCCCACGCCTGCCTGTCTGTCTCCCTGCCGTCTGTCTCCCTGCCTGTCTGTGTCCCTGCCTGTCTCTCTGTCTCTTTGCCTGTCTGTGTGTCTGACAGGGTAATGAAGAGAACCAGACATTTCCCTGGAGCTCCAGATAAATCACTCCTGGTGTCTTACACTCTGAGGTTCTAAGGGTTCTGAGGGTTCTGAAGGTTCTGTAGGTTCTGAAGGTTCTGAGGTTCTGAGGTTCTGAGGGTTCTGAAGTTTCTGAAGGTTCTGTCAGGGGAGGCCGTGCCCCCAGAGTCTTAGAGAGGCTTGACTCCCTGCACCAACACAGTGGTACCTACCTATACTATGAGCTCACGAGTTAGGCAGTATACTTATATTTTTATAGTTTCTATTGCTTCATTACATCTTATTTTGTCAATCTTGATCATGCTGTTCATACGCTGATCACTATGCTTCACACAGGTTTTTGTATTTTTTATATTATGTTGCACTTTATATATTATGTTGTATTTTAGTATTTTTTTGTGTGTGTTCACACCATGGGCTGTGAGAAACGACAGCTTGTTCCTGTTTATGTGGATGAATGACAATAAACAAACATATACAGAGTGTTACCCCGGTAACCAGGTGACCTCACCTGTCACACAGGTGGTCCACAGCGCCGTAGGAGTCGCACCTGCAGGGCAGGCAGCCACTGCTCCCGTTGGTGAAGTATCCGTCCTCACAGTCATCACACAGCGGCCCGGCGTAGCCCGGCAGGCAGGAGCAGCGGCCGGCTGGGTCGCACTCCTCCGGGCCTTGGATGCCCTCACCCCCGCCACTGCAGTTACACACCACCTCTGACACACACACACACACACACACACACTGTAAGATCACGGAGGACGACAGTATCTCCATATCCATCATGTGATGTGATGTTTTTGCTTGTGTTTCCAGAATGTCTCCGTAAATACCGAACCAATAAGAGGAGCTGTTATTTGGTCACATGGCCATGGACTTCAGAGCAACAATGCAGTGATGATGTCATTGATGACTTCATTGATGATGTCAGTGATGATGTCATTGTTCATGTTGTCATGTTATTAGGAACACAACCCCGATTAAACACCATACAGACTCCGATAATCTAACCTAAACCTAACCCTAGGGTTAGTGTTGAGTCATCATCCCTCTCTCTGGTGTTAAGTCTATCATCCCTCTCTCTGGTGTTAAGTCTATCATCCCTCTCTCTGGTGTTAAGTCTATCATCCCTCTCTCTCTCTGGTGTTGAGTTTTATCATCTCTCTCTCTGGTGTTGAGTCCATCATCTCTCTCTTGTGTTGAGTCTTATCATCTCTCTCTCTTGTGTTGAGTCTATCATCCCTCTCTCTGGTGTTAAGTCTATCATCCCTCTCTCTCTCTGGTGTTGAGTCTATCATCTCTCTCTCTGGTGTTGAGTCTTATCATCTCTCTCTCTGGTGTTGAGTCTATCATCTCTCTCTCTGGTGTTGAGTCTTATCATCTCTCTCTCTGGTGTTGAGTCCATCATCTCTCTCTCTGGTGTTGAGTCTTATTATCTCTCTCTCTGGTGTTGAGTCTTATCATCTCTCTCTCTGGTGTTGAGTCCATCATCTCTCTCTCTGGTGTTGAGTCTTATTATCTCTCTCTTTGGTGTTGAGTCTTATCATCTCTCTCTCTGGTGTTGAGTCCATCATCTCTCTCTCTCTCTGGTGTTGAGTCTATCATCTCTCTCTCTGGTGTTGAGTCCATCATCTCTCTCTCTGGTGTTGAGTCCATCATCTCTCTCTCTGGTGTTGAGTCCATCATCTCTCTCTCTCTGGTGTTGAGTCTATCATCTCTCTCTCTCTGGTGTTGAGTCTATCATCTCTCTCTCTGGTGTTGAGTCCATCATCTCTCTCTCTGGTGTTGAGTCCATCATCTCTCTCTCTGGTGTTGAGTCCATCATCTCTCTCTCTCTGGTGTTGAGTCTATCATCTCTCTCTCTGGTGTTGAGTCTATCATCTCTCTCTCTGGTGTTGAGTCCATCATCTCTCTCTCTCTGGTGTTGAGTCCATCATCTCTCTCTCTGGTGTTGAGTCCATCATCTCTCTCTCTGGTGTTGAGTCCATCATCTCTCTCTCTCTGGTGTTGAGTCTATCATCTCTCTCTCTGGTGTTGAGTCCATCATCTCTCTCTCCCTGGTGTTGAGTATCATCTCTCTCTCTGGTGTTGAGTCCATCATCTCTCTCTCTCTGGTGTTGAGTCTATCATCTCTCTCTCTGGTGTTGAGTCCATCATCTCTCTCTCTGGTGTTGAGTCCATCATCTCTCTCTCTCTGGTGTTGAGTCTATCATCTCTCTCTCTGGTGTTGAGTCCATCATCTCTCTCTCTGGTGTTGAGTCCATCGAGATGATGGACTCAACACCAGAGAGAGAGATGATGGACTCAACACCAGAGAGAGAGATGATGGACTCAACACCAGAGAGAGAGATGATAGACTCAACACCAGAGAGAGAGATGATGGACTCAACACCAGAGAGAGAGATGATGGACTCAACACCAGAGAGAGAGATGATGGACTCAACACCAGAGAGAGAGATGATAGACTCAACACCAGAGAGAGAGATGATATAGACTCAACACCAGAGAGAGAGAGATGATGGACTCAACACCAGAGAGAGAGATGATGGACTCAACACCAGAGAGAGAGATGATGGACTCAACACCAGAGAGAGAGATGATGGACTCAACACCAGAGAGAGAGATGATAGACTCAACACCAGAGAGAGAGAGAGATGATGGACTCAACACCAGAGAGAGAGATGATAAGACTCAACACCAAAGAGAGAGATAATAAGACTCAACACCAGAGAGAGAGATGATGGACTCAACACCAGAGAGAGAGATGATAAGACTCAACACCAGAGAGAGAGATAATAAGACTCAACACCAGAGAGAGAGATGATGGACTCAACACCAGAGAGAGAGATGATAAGACTCAACACCAGAGAGAGAGATGATAGACTCAACACCAGAGAGAGAGATGATAAGACTCAACACCAGAGAGAGAGATGATAAGACTCAACACCAGAGAGAGAGATGATGGACTCAACACCAGAGAGAGAGATGATAACTCACCAGAGAGAGAGATGATGGACTCAACACCAGAGAGAGAGATGATAGACTCAACACCAGAGAGAGAGATGATAGACTCAACACCAGAGAGAGAGATGATAAGACTCAACACCAGAGAGAGAGATGATAGACTCAACACCAGAGAGAGAGAGATGATAAGACTCAACACCAGAGAGAGAGATGATAGACTCAACACCAGAGAGAGAGATGATAGACTCAACACCAGAGAGAGAGGATGATAGACTTAACACCAGAGAGAGGGATGATAGACTTAACACCAGAGAGAGGGATGATGACTCAACACTAACCCTAGGGTTAGGTTTAGGTTAGATTATCGGAGTCTGTATGGTGTTTAATCGGGGTTGTGTTCCTAATAACATGACAACATGAACAATGACATCATCACTGACATCATCAATGAAGTCATCAATGACATCATCACTGCATTGTTGCTCTGAAGTCCATGGCCATGTGACCAAATAACAGCTCCTCTTATTGGTTCGGTATTTACGGAGACATTCTGGAAACACAAGCAAAAACATCACATCACATGATGGATATGGAGATACTGTCGTCCTCCGTGATCTTACAGTGTGTGTGTGTGTGTGTGTGTGTGTCAGAGGTGGTGTGTAACTGCAGTGGCGGGGGTGAGGGCATCCAAGGCCCGGAGGAGTGCGACCCAGCCGGCCGCTGCTCCTGCCTGCCGGGCTACGCCGGGCCGCTGTGTGATGACTGTGAGGACGGATACTTCACCAACGGGAGCAGTGGCTGCCTGCCCTGCAGGTGCGACTCCTACGGCGCTGTGGACCACCTGTGTGACAGGTGAGGTCACCTGGTTACCGGGGTAACACTCTGTATATGTTTGTTTATTGTCATTCATCCACATAAACAGGAACAAGCTGTCGTTTCTCACAGCCCATGGTGTGAACACACACAAAAAAATACTAAAATACAACATAATATATAAAGTGCAACATAATATAAAAAATACAAAAACCTGTGTGAAGCATAGTGATCAGCGTATGAACAGCATGATCAAGATTGACAAAATAAGATGTAATGAAGCAATAGAAACTATAAAAATATAAGTATACTGCCTAACTCGTGAGCTCATAGTATAGGTAGGTACCACTGTGTTGGTGCAGGGAGTCAAGCCTCTCTAAGAAAAAGAAACCAACTAATAAGGAGAGAGCAAACACAGAGATAAAATCGTACAGAACGGTTATCTTGCCATCCTGCCGCCCTCAGAGTCCAGTTTCGGGTGTCTCGACCGTACCGACCACCAGGGCACAGGCTAGAGGAAACAGCTGGCGACAGCAGCTCTGTTACCGTATGTCTCCTCTGCTGCAGTACGGCACCGGCAGCAGCCTGTGATGTTCACAGTCAGAACACATTCCAACCACGTCGCGCTCTACTGTTGGGATGACTTAACTACACCATAGTAATGGATGGCTTCTCCTAATGCTTCAGAGCGATGCTTCCAGAGAGATGCCTGAGGTAAAAAAACACTAATGCTACATTCTAACAGTATGGAAACCTGGAAAGGAAATCAATTATTACATTGTGATTTTTCTTATTGTGGTACAGTGTTTAAACTAATTTGTTTTGTCAATATATCTAATTTAATAACAAAGGGCCACATTTTCCATGAGATGATTGGATTTTTTACCCCCGATAATGGCAAGATAAAATATTTTCAGGCACTTCTCAAGACTCCTCAGCCCCACAGAACCTTCAGAAACTTCAGAACCCTCAGAACCTCAGAACCTCAGAACCTTCAGAACCTACAGAACCTTCAGAACCCTCAGAACCCTTAGAACCTCAGAGTGTAAGACACCAGGAGTGATTTATCTGGAGCTCCAGGGAAATGTCTGGTTCTCTTCATTACCCTGTCAGACACACAGACAGGCAAAGAGACAGAGAGACAGGCAGGGACACAGACAGGCAGGGAGACAGACGGCAGGGAGACTAAGCGTCTTCCTAATTGACACTCTAATGTGTAACCGTGAGGCATGGTGCCATGTCAGGATTGATTAAGGAGAACATCGGCAGGGCAATCAATGAACGTTCCAACGTTGCTCTCCTACAGAACACACCACATTAGAATGAATGACCTTGGCTCATTAGACCTTTTTCACACGGGTGTCATGGCAGGACAAACACAGGTGTGCTCCTTTTATGTACCAGGGCAGCACGGGGCTAGTACCTAGTGCCTTACCTTCACTACTGTACTCCACTCCCCGTGCCCTGGTACGTAAATGGAGCACACCTGTGTTTGTCCTGCCATGACACCCGTGTGAAAAAGGTCTAATGAGCCAAGGTCATTCATTCTAATGTGGTGTGTTCTGTAGGAGAGCAACGTTGGAACGTTCATTGATTGCCCTGCCGATGTTCTCCTTAATCAATCCTGACATGGCACCATGCCTCACGGTTACACATTAGAGTGTCAATTAGGAAGACGCTTATGCTAATCCATTATCCTGATTGGCTTTTGTTGAGGTGATGAGAAAAGATGAATTTTACTGTGCCTGAAAATATTTTATCTTGCCATTATCGGGGGTAAAAAATCCAATCATCTCATGGAAAATGTGGCCCTTTGTTATTAAATTAGATATATTGACAAAACAAATTAGTTTAAACACTGTACCACAATAAGAAAAATCACAATGTAATAATTGATTTCCTTTCCAGGTTTCCATACTGTTAGAATGTAGCATTAGTGTTTTTTTACCTCAGGCATCTCTCTGGAAGCATCGCTCTGAAGCATTAGGAGAAGCCATCCATTACTATGGTGTAGTTAAGTCATCCCAACAGTAGAGCGCCTTGTGTGTTGAGTCCATCATCTCTCTCTCTGGTGTTGAGTCTTATTATCTCTCTCTCTGGTGTTGAGTCTTATCATCTCTCTCTCTGGTGTTGAGTCCATCATCTCTCTCTCTGGTGTTGAGTCTATCATCTCTCTCTCTGGTGTTGAGTCCATCATCTCTCTCTCTGGTGTTGAGTCTATCATCTCTCTCTCTCTGGTGTTGAGTCTATCATCTCTCTCTCTGGGTTGGTAGTTCATCATCTCTCTCTCTCTGGTGTTGAGTCTTATCATCTCTCTCTCTGTGTTGAGTTTCATCATCTCTCTCTCTGGTGTTGAGTCTATCATCTCTCTCTCTGGTGTTAAGTCTATCATCTCTCTCTCTCTGGTGTTGAGTCTTATCATCTCTCTCTCTCTGGTGTTGAGTCTTATCATCTCTCTCTCTGGTGTTGAGTCCATCATCTCTCTCTCTGGTGTTGAGTCCATCATCTCTCTCTCTGGTGTTGAGTCCATCATCTCTCTCTCTCTGGTGTTGAGTCTATCATCTCTCTCTCTGGTGTTGAGTCCATCATCTCTCTCTCTCTGGTGTTGAGTCTATCATCTCTCTCTCTGGTGTTGAGTCCATCATCTCTCTCTCTCTGGTGTTGAGTCTATCATCTCTCTCTCTGGTGTTGAGTCCATCATCTCTCTCTCTGGTGTTGAGTCCATCGTCTCTCTCTCTCTGGTGTTGAGTCTATCATTCCTTTCTCTGGTTTGTCTCTCCTGGATTACTCAGGTGCATCTCCCTATCAGGTCTCGATCACTGTTAGGCTTCTACACCTCTTTCTCCTGCACCTCCTCCTCTCCTGATACCTCCACCTCCTTCTAGGAGATCCCATACTGAAGCCTTCTGGCTCCAGACGTGAAGACAGACCTTTCTCTCTCTCTCTCTCTTTATTTAGTCTCTCTGTGTCTCTTGACTTGTCTCAGTGGTGTGCAGACTCTCTGGTCTCTCTGTCCCTCAGGTGTGACTGGCAGTCACCAGACCGGTTTGTGAGTCGATCCAAACGGCAGAACCTGTCTGGCTGACGTCAGGCAAAGTGTTGTCGTCTGGTATGTGAGGACGCGTCCCCGACTCCCACACATAGTTTAGTATAGTGTAGTATAGAGCATAGTGGATAGTTCCATAGTGTAGTATAGTGTAGTACTATACACTATGCTCTATACTACACTATACTACACTATGGGACTATACACTATGCTCTATACTACACTATACTACACTATGGGACTATACACTATGCTCTATACTACACTATACTACACTATGGGACTATACACTATGCTCTATACTACACTATACTACACTATGCTCTATACTATAGAGCATAGTGTATAGTCCCATAGTGTATCATGTAGTACAGTGTATAGTGTAGTATAATGTAGTGCAGTGTATAGTGTAGTATAGTGTATAGTATAGTGTATACTGTATAGTATAACAGTGTATAGTGTATAGACGTATGGTTTAGTGTAGTGTATAGTATACCAGGACAGGACAGGAGAGGACAGGACAGGAGAGGACAGGAGAGGACAGGACAGGAGAGGACAGGACAGGAGAGGACAGGAGAGGAGAGGACAGGAGAGGACAGGACGGGAGAGGAGAGGACAGGAGAGGACAGGAGAGGAGAGGACAGGACAGGACAGGAGAGGACAGGACGGGACAGGAGAGGAGAGGACAGGAGAGGAGAGGAGAGGACAGGGCAGGACAGGAGAGGACAGGACAGGACAGGACAGGACAGGAGAGGAGAGGACAGGACAGGAGAGGAGAGGAGAGGAGAGGAGAGGAGAGGACAGGAGAGGAGAGGACAGGACGAGGACAGGACAGGAGGACAGGAGAGGACAGGAGAGGACAGGAGAGGACAGGAGCCGGGCTGCTCTGACTCCCGGAGAAACGTGCTGCTTCCATGGCGCCGCACAAAAGGATTAGCATATTCACTGCTCGGCGAGAACAACACGCAGCCCTCCACCTCCTCCTCCTCCACCACCTCCACCTCCTCTAACACTCCTCCACCTCCACCTCCTCTAACACTTGACTAACCACATCTCCTCTGTCTGCTGCAGACCCGCCGCGGGGGTCTCCCCACACGGCGGCACGCAGGCCTGCATGTGTACACGTATAGAATAATATCCAGTATATACAAGTACACATATATATGTGTGTACATATGTGTGTGTGTGTGTGTGCGTGTGCGTGTGTGTGTGTGTGTGTGTGTGTGCGTGTGCGTGTGCGTGTGTGTGTGTGTAACCCACCCCGGCTCCGGTCCTCCGGACTAACAGACGGAAGGTCCGCATCGTTGGCGGTGCTCTGGGACCCGACAGAGACCCCCCTGGTCTGCAGGGTCTTCTTATCCGGAGGAAACACGGAGGAACTCTGACCATCCGTGGACCTCCTGGCGGGTCCGGGTCTCCGGGTCCGGTCCGACCCGGCGGTCTGCTGTCGTGAGGCGGGGTCCGGGTCCGGGTCCGGCCGCCGGGCGGGGGTGCCGCTGCCGGGGTCTGGGGTTCGGATGAGTCTCTTGAGAGGCCGCAGAACGACCCAGTCCTCCGGGAGCCGGTGGACCTCGGCCCCCGGAGCCTCCCGGAGCCTCCCGGGGAGCGACGCGGCGGGGAAGCCGGCGGTTCCGGACAGAAGCAGCAGGAAGACCGCGGAGAGGAGCGTCATGGTGCGGGTTCAGCTGTCCATGCAGCCCGGTGTCGGCCCGGTGTCGGCCCGTCTCAGCCCTGCGCGGCGTCCTGTGAACAGAACCTGGACCAGCTCCCTTATGGCCCTCAGCCCTCAACCAATGGGAGGCCGGCTGGTGCTCTCGGGGCGTTCCCTCGCCCTCTCATTGGTTCACTTTCTTTCCACAAAATAAACGATTCACTTTCTTTTTCTTTTTTACATTGTTATTATATTGCGTTATTACCTTTTTATAGCATATTGTTGTTATGTGTGCTGCTGTGTGCACTTCAGGATGAATAAAATGTCCATCTAATATAATATACATAATGTACGGTAATATACAATAAACATTATCTAATATAATCAAATCCAGTCCAATACCATATATTAGGATGTTAATTCAATAATACAATGTGATCATGAATCAAAATAATTTTTGCCACTACTGACTGTTAACGATCATTTAAATGTTGGATGTGTTTTTATATGTGTTTGATTTATTTATGATCTCTGATACGAGCTGTGAGTTGACCTGCTGTTCAGTAGTATCAGAGGCCCCAGAGAGCCGCGGTGGCCCCAGAGAGCCGTGGGGGGCGCTGTGGCTCCAGAGTGCCGCGGGGGGCGCTGTGACCCCAGAGAGCCGCGGTGGCTCCAGAGTGCCGCGGGGGGCGCTGTGGCCCCAGAGAGCCGCGGTGGCCCCAGAGAGCAGGAAGCTGCTCGGCCGCGGGGGGCGCTGTGGCCCCAGAGAGCCGCCCCCTGCAGGAAGCTGCTCGGCCGCGGGGGGCGCTGTGGCCCCAGAGAGCCGCCCTCTGCAGATAGCTGCTCGGCCGCGGGGGGCGCTGTGGCCCCAGAGAGCCGCGGGGGGCACTGTGGCCCCAGAGCGCCGCCCCCCTGCAGGTGTCATGGCGCCCCTCGACCTGGACCAGTACGCGGAGATCGCCAAGGAGTGTAAATACCTTCCAGAGAACCACCTGAAGGTGCGGCTTGTGACGTCTAAACCATTAACACATGGTCTAGTGGACATGGTCTAGTGTTTATGGTCTAGTGTACATGGTCTAGTGTTTATGGTCTAGTGTACATGGTCTAGTGTACATGGTCTAGTGTTTATGGTCTAGTGGACATGGTCTAGTGTTTATGGTCTAGTGTACATGGTCTAGTGTACATGGTCTAGTGTTTATGGTCTAGTGTTTATGGTCTAGTGTACATGGTCTAGTGTACATGGTCTAGTGTACATGGTCTAGTGTTTATGGTCTAGTGTACATGGTCTAGTGTACATGGTTTAGTGTACATGGTTTAGTGTTTATGGTCTAGTGTACATGGTTTAGTGTTTATGGTTTAGTGTTTATGGTCTAGTGTTCATGGTCTAGTGTACATGGTTTAGTGTTTATGGTCTAGTGTACATGGTTTAGTGTTTATGGTCTAGTGTTTATGGTCTAGTGTACATGGTTTAGTGTACATGGTTTAGTGTACATGGTTTAGTGTTTATGGTCTAGTGTACATGGTTTAGTGTTTATGGTCTAGTGTACATGGTCTAGTGTACATGGTTTAGTGTACATGGTTTAGTGTTTATGGTTTAGTGTTTATGGTCTAGTGTACATGGTTTAGTGTTTATGGTCTAGTGTTTATGGTTTAGTGTTTATGGTTTAGTGTTTATGGTTTAGTGTTTATGGTCTAGTGTTTATGGTTTAGTGTTTATGGTTTAGTGTTTATGGTTTAGTGTACATGGTTTAGTGTTTATGGTCTAGTGTACATGGTTTATGGTTTAGTGTTTATGGTCTAGTGTACATGGTCTAGTGTACATTGTTTATGGTTTAGTGTTTATGGTTTAGTGTTTATGGTCTAGTGTACATTGTTTATGGTTTAGTGTTTATGGTCTAGTGAACATGGTCTAGTGTACATTGTTTATGGTTTAGTGTTTATGGTCTAGTGTACATTGTTTATGGTTTAGTGTTTATGGTCTAGTGTACATTGTTTATGGTTTAGTGTTTATGGTCTAGTGTACATTGTTTATGGTCTAGTGTTTATGGTTTAGTGTTTATGGTCTAGTGTACATGGTTTATGGTTTAGTGTTTATGGTCTAGTGTTTATGGTTTAGTGTTTATGGTTTAG
>PIJE02002178.1:7500-12500 GCA_002895965.2 Coryphaenoides rupestris
GTAACATCACATACTGTATGCGCGTACACTTGCACCCACAATGTAAACACGCACACACACACACACAAAGTCAACATGCATAGAAGCTTTACACACACACGCACGCACACACACGCACACACACAGGACACAAGGCATCGTGCCCAGCTCACTGTTGCCTTGACAACCAGCATCGACTACAGAGCACTGCTCTCATGGAAACAGCGGATGCCTGAAGGGGAGGATCATTAATTGGAAAGAGAGAATAAGCGAGCGACAGATCACGGGAGGAGAGAGAGAGAGGGGGAGCGGGAGAGGTAGAGTGAGAGAGAGAGAGAGAGAGAGACTCAAGACGAAGAGAAGAAAGAAAGAAAGAAAGAGAGACAAAGTCCATGAAAAAAAGGCGGGATAATGAGGAAGATATAAGCAAGCCGTGGCATGAAGCCATTTAGAAACGCCGCGCTATCGGAAGTGATGGGGCTTCTGTACCGCGGCGCGCCAGAGAGATTCGGTGGGCAAGGCAGGCGCTGCTCATAAACTATACATATATTAACTTAATCATTCATTAGCGTCGCTATATCTGGAGAGAGCTATTAGTTATGTATCTTAACAAGTTCTCACCACCAGGGCGTGCCTTTTTAATTGGCCCGAGTCCCTGTCTTTCTGTGTTTTCCTTTGACTCTGTCGCAAAAGAACTTCCGAACTCTCGTCGTCGGCCGTTGGACCGAAGAAGTTTGCGCGCGGAAAGGTATCGAGTCGAGGTGAATGCGACAACACGGACCCGGCCCCACCCCCGGCCCGCCCCGGCCCCCGACACAAATATTCTCCTATTGTACACTCTCAGACATCCGGCATTCTCATAAAAATGCTTGTAAACCTTCCTCTAAAACTACCCTTTGTTCTCCTCCTCTTCTATCGCCATCTTTAACGTGTCTCTCCCACCTCCCCCACCCTAGCCCCCGCCCCCCCCCCACCCCCACCCTACCCACGTCTGCACACCTCCCCCCCCCCCCCCCCCCCCCCGCCATTTTGTCTTTGATCACAAAGTGATAGGAATGCGCCGCAATCGATTGAGCCACTTTTACCCCATTAAAGCTTTTCAATATCCTCCATACACAGGGGAGGAGAGAGAGTCTGGTGGTAGAATCTCTCTTCACCCCCTCCTCTCTCCCTCCCTCTACCTCTCTCCCTCTCTCTCCCCACTCCTCTCCCTCTCATCTCTCCCTCTCCCTCCCTCTCTCTCCCACTCCCTCTCCCTCTCTCCCCCTCACCCTCCACTGTCCAGAAAGCTATTGCTGCAGGGCTGATGGGAGTTGGAGTCTTCCTGTGGAACACCGACAAGGCCCTATTATTGTCTCATTGCTACCAGTTGAATGAACAAACTATGATGGCCGTCATAAGTGACGACGTATTCAAAATATGTGAAAGTAATGAACGCATTTTTTTATTTTACATATTGATGGAAAACGGAACGGGCTCATCGTGTGCGTGCCCGTGTGTATGTGTGTGTGTGTGTGTGTGTGTGTGTGTGGTGTGGTGTGTGTGTGTGTGTGTGTGTGTGTGTGTGTGTGTGTGTGTGTGTGTGTGTGTGTGTGTGTGTTGTTGTATGTGTGTGTGTGTGTGTGTGTGGTGTGTTTGTGTTTGTGTGTGTGTGTGTGTGTGTTGTTGTGGGCGTGTGTGTGTGTGTGTGTGTGTGTGTGTGTGTTTGTGGTGTGTGTGTGTGTGTGTGTGTGTGTGTGTGTGTGTGTGTGTGTGTGTGTGTGTGTGTGTGTGTGTGTGTGTGTGTGTGTGTGTGTGTGTGTGTGGTGTGTGTGTGTCTGCGGTCTAATGGACTGCTATGCGTGTCGTGATGTCGATAAATGACACTCATGTTTCATGGGAAATGATTTGTCCTCATAAGACCTTAACCGCGCTCTGTTTACACATCCGCCCCCCCCCCCCCCCCCACCACCCAAAAAAACACCCTAATTAAGCACACCTCTGGAATGAAGAAGGTTGCCATGAACACACGCACACACACTTTACTTGGGGGATCAGTTTATGTAGTAACGCAACAATCCGTCATTCTAACTGCGTGTCTCACCTCACTGTGTGGAAGGTCGTCTGAACGGGCAGTAGACTCCGCCCCTCGTGCCTGCGGTGTGGTGTGTTGGTGAGTGTGGCCCCACTGGATAATCTATGATGCATACACCCCGGCTCCGCCCCCTACACTCTTAACGGCATGTGATGTCACTTCTTCAGCAAAGCGGCGAGATAAGAGTGTTATTTGTCCAACAAGGTAGAAGCACTGAGCAAATAGTGTAGAGGAGTGTGTGTGTGTGTGTGTGTGTGTGTGTGTGTGTGTGTGTGTGTGTGTGTGTGTGTGTGTGTGTGTGTGTGTGTGTGTGTGTGTGTGTGTGTGTGTGTGTGTGTGTGTGTGTTGTGTGTGTGTGTGTGTGTGGATGTTCAAGCAGCCTCAACTGGCCCCCCCGACTCGACAGCTGATTAGAAGATGATTAGGGTCCGGTCGCTCGGTGAGGCTTGCAACACCTGTGCCTGACCAACGCACTGCAGGTGTGTGCAGCCTCACCCCGCCCCCCAGACTCTAATCAGCTTGACTCAGGGCCAGGTGAGGTCACCAACCACACACACACACACACACACACACACACCACACACCACACACACACACACACACACCGCAGACAGTGCATGTGGTACCCCGGCGATGTGGGTTGTGAGCTGAGGTGGTGCCTCTCTGGTATGCGAGTGCCAGCGTCTAACAGCGTGTCTCCGGTGTGTCTCCCTGGACTGGGCCACAGATCTAGGCTTTCATAGGGAACCAGTAACCCCTCAACACCAATAAACACACGCATCAACAACGCCGGCTTATAAATAGTAAGATCCTGCTGAAACCAGAGACCCCCTCAGTGTGCTCCACTCTGGTGTTATGGCTGTTTATGTGTCTGTGTGTGTGTGTGTGTGTGTGTGGTGTGTGTGTGTCTCTCTTCTCTCTCTCTCTCTCTCTCTCTCTCTCTCTCTCTCTCTCTCTCTCGCTCTCGCTCTCTCTCTCCCTATCTCTCTTGCTCTCTCTCTCTCTCTCTCTCTCTCCCTATCTCTCTTGCTCTCGGTCTCTCTCCCTCTTTCTCTGTCCCACTGTCTCTCTGTCTCTCTGTCTCTCTGTCTCTCTTCTCTCTCTCTCTCTCTGCTGTTCTCTTTGCTTTCAACTTTTCTTTTTCTTTCAACCCTTTCTGTCTATGTCTCCAACCATGGCCTCCACCCTCCCCCTCCCAGGCCAGGCGGTGTCCCTCCGCTCAGAAACAATCATCCACAACTCATAACTTCTTTGCTTTTGTTTTCCACGCCACCACTACCTCCGCCTTGGCTCTACCTCCGCCCTCCGCCCTGCCTCTACCTCCGCCCTGCCTCTACCTCCACCTTGCCACTAACTGCCTTTTAATCCAGACCACCTCCACCTCTCTCCTGTATCCACCACTACCCACCCTGCTCTTTACATCCTTCAACTCCCCCCACCGTCCACCCTACGAGTGCATAAAAGACACAATCACACACCATACACACACACAGAGAACAGACCAAGACAGGCAGGACAGACAGACAGAGCAGACAGGACAGACAGACAGACACACATCCCTGCTATATGGAGGCTATTCTGGTGGCTTTGGTCCTGGGCGGCAGAAATCTCTCGTCTCGCCTTGCAGTAAAACAAAAGACGGCAGACGAAACGCAGAAAAGCTAGCATCCGCCCCGCGTCGGCTCGATCTCCTCCCGCGGGCCTCGGCTGCCCGGCGTCACGCTGAAGGCTTCTGCTGACAACCTCCGGACGATGACGGCCTGTTAATTTAGCTGTCAGCCGCCGTGTCAGAAGCATCGCCGCGTGCGCTTGACACTGACGCATGGCTGCCTGGGACGTGCCAATGGGCCGCTGCCAAGGGGCTTTAAAGAGGCAGACACACACACACACACACACACACACACACACACACACACACACACACACACACACACTGTAAAGTGCGTAGTAAGGTGCTTTAATGGGTATTTATGTTGGACTCCATTAGGTCCTTGAACTGCCAATATATTAACCTGGTTAGCATCCAGTGCATTAGACAGACACTTTGAAGGTGAGGAGGTAGTGTATATACAGTATATATGTGTGTGTCTGTGTGTGTGTGTGTGTGTGTGTGCATGTGTGTGAATATGGAGCGATGTGATTCAGCGTCTGGCTAGCATCTTAAAGGTTACGTGGTCGAGGCACTGCTCTTGTACTCCGTGTATTACATCCGTAGAGGATAAATAATAGTAGACTAGTACATGGTTACATGAACACAACACTGTATGTGATTGGCCAGGGCCATCTCTTCAAGTATTACACAAACCAAGGCGAGGCAGAACAACATCTCTCACGGCGCGGTGTCGAGTGTGTCTGTCTGTCTCTCTGGAGAGGTGTTACGCAGCTTCGGCAGAATCGCGCGGCCTGCATCATCATCATCATCATCATCATCATCATCATCACATGGCAAAGCCCTCCGCGTCTTGGGTCACCCACCGCCAGCAGCCATAAAGCTAGCACCAGTGGGATCCTCGTTGAACAGAAATCCTGCAGGCTGCTATAACACTTAAACTCTGTACAGCAGCTAGAGCAAAGGGAGCGATGGAGGGAGGGAGGGAAAGAGGGAGGGAAAGAGGGAGGGAGGGAGGGCGAGAAGGTGGATGGGTGGAGATGTTATGGGAAATCGGGTGGCGTTCTTTAACTGGTTAAGCTGCAGTGTCTGGGAAGCTGTCTTTGATGCAAACAGCTGGACGCAAGAATTTGCCTTACAGACGACAGCCTCTCTTTTCAAGTGGAAGGTGGAACATTGCATTCAATTGTCATTTTGGTGTGTGCGTGTGTGTTTGTGTGTGTTTGTGTGTGCGTGTGAGAGAGAGAGAGAACGAGAGAGAAGAAAAGAGAGAGCGTAATGATGCATGGTTTATTACATGATCGAAATCATAAAACCCCCCTGCAGTGCATTGGCAGT
>PIJE02002178.1:20000-22806 GCA_002895965.2 Coryphaenoides rupestris
TGGTTAGTAGCTGGTTTAAACAGCCTCACTTGGCGCGAGTCAGGCTGATTAGAGTCTGGGGCTGTGGGTGAGGCTCACACCTGTGGTGCATTGGTTAATCAATGCCCAGCGGATGAACCAGCCATCACCACACACACCGAAGCCCCTTTGGTGGCGAGGACCTACACCCACGATAATGATGTAATATGAGTCGTCACAGGGTCTCCAGAGACTGTAGGCCTCCAGAATTGGGCCTTAATTTCCCAGAAGCCCCCTGGAGCCGCCGGGCTTCTGGGAAATGAAGGCGGTTTTGTCCATCACTGTCTTTCACACACAGGAATACTAAAGGGATTTTGGTAAGAACTTTTATGTTGCCCTCATAATGCATAAAGCATACCGGCGTGTCTATATACCAAGGTCTTCCTGAGGTGAAACACGGCTTTCCTTACTTTCACCTCAGTAAGATCTTTTCATCGTCGTATCACTGAAACCACTTAGAAAGTTGGAAGTTTGTTTCGTGTTTTTCTTTTTTTGTCGGGGATGTCCCTTCCTCCCCCCCACCCAGCCCCCAGCCCCCAGCCCCCAGCCCCCACACCCACCGCTGCTCTAGTCTAGTGATCTGAATGTGTCTGTGTGCTAAAAGTGTGCTGGCTTGCTACCTCCTCCCCCCCCCCCCCCGCCACCCCCAAACGCCCCTCGAGAGAACCCCCTGAGCGGGCAGGCAGGCAGACAGACACACTGGCCCAGTTTACCTCCCCTCTCTCGCTCTCTCTCTCTCTCTCTCTCTCTCTCTCTCCCCCCTTTTCTCCAGCTGTTGCCAAAGTCCTTGGCTCCCAGTTGGAAGAGGGAACCCGGGAGGGGGGGGGGACCACATCTACGAGTCTGAGTATCACACCGCCTCTGACGAGCATAAATCAACTCCAAACAAACAAACAAATAAATAAAGCGGACGGGTCCTAAATGTTTCAGCGCATCGATCCCTACTGTGTCCATCTCCCGATCGATCGAGGTGCATTGATCAAGGTAAATTAAACTAACAGCCAATTACCTTAACTGATGCTAATGCTCCATGGCTGTGGTGGCAGGTGGTAAAGTGTGGAGAAGTGTGGCTGAATGGGGGCCTGTGTGTGCACCACAATAGAGTTAAATTACCCAGCTACCGCCGATGCACGCCCCTACACAACACACACATCGACCCTGTAATGAATAATTGCATGCATGCGCCAGCAAGGGGTAACGTAAGCGTAACCTGTGTCCGCAGACACACATACACACACACACACCGCAGATGTTGGTAGATGGATGGAACAGAGATGAAAGTGGAGCAAGTGTAGAGGAGAGGGGGGCCCTACTGCCCTACCTGCTGCAGAGCCAAGACGGTCACTAGACCAATCCTCTGTGTGTGTGTGTGTGTGTGTGTGTGTGTGTGTGTGTGTGTGTGTGTGTGTGTGTGTGTGTGTGTGTGTGTGTGTGTGTGTGTGTGTGTGTGCGCTCTACTTTCCCTCTGGCTCGTTCTGCTGGGAGTTCACTGGGGCGTCTGGAACCAAAGTGAGGGAGACCCATTTACTGGGGCCTCTTGAACCACTCCGAGGGAGACCAGTTTGCAGGGGCTTTTGGAACAGTCAAGGGAGACCACTTTAGGGGATCTTGAACAACTGAGGGAGACCAGTTTACAGGGGCGTCTGGAACCACACTGAGGGAGACCAGTTTACTGGGGCGTCTGGAACCACACTGAGGGAGACCAGTTCACTGGGGCCTCTGGAACCACTCTGAGGGAGAAAGCTGCAAGCAGCAGCAATATCAGAGCCTGTTCCGATGATACACATTTTGAACGGCACGGCACAAGTAATGGAACTATCAAATAATGTCATCATGAGAGTTATTGATTTCAGCTATAGAGCTATAGATTTAAGATGAACTATTTGAATGGTAAATGTTTGATATATTAATAAACATCTACATGATGACGTTGAGCAGGCGTTGCCGGTGAAAACTATTTCTAAACACAATATCAAACCATTGCTGACTGCAGCACACACACACACACACACACACGGTGTCAGTGGAGATGCAGAGACGAGACGAAGGTGGTTGTTGTTGTGGGTGTCCATCCAGAGTGTGTCTCTCTCTTCATTTTCCCTGGCAGTTTAGAAAAGTAGTTCAGTGATTAAAACAAACCTCCTCCATTCCTTTCATCCCGAGCCGAGCAGAGAGCGAGAGAGAAGAGAGAGAGAGAGAGAGAGAGAGAGAGAGAGAGAGAGAGAGAGAGAGAGAGAGAGAGAGAGAGAGAGAGAGAGAGAGAGAGAGAGAGAGAGAGAGAGAGAGAGAGAGAGAGAGCAGAGAGAGAGAGAGAGAGAGAGAGAGAGAGAGAGCGCACAAGAACACAAGTGGTTGCTATATAAGCAGGACCAAGTTATTTTTGATGCAGAGGAGGGGGGTGGATAAAGGGAGCATAATTTTAGCTCGCCGCGTGCACTGATTGCCGTGAGGGGAGAAGGTGGTTTTTGTGAATACAAAGATGCTAATCGCTTGGACGTGGACATGTGCTCGCAAAATAAAAAAACAAACCCTAAAACGTGCTTCTGCACAAACACACGTGCCAAAAATAAGCGCATCTTCTCTCGGCAGCAGCACAGGGTACGGGCCGCCCACCCTCTAGTAGAGAAAGATAGCCCAGAGACACCGCGGCGCTTCAGTGCTGGATAATGAATCTCTATCTGTCATCACTGGCCTGGTTTGGAGTCGTGTTTTGAGAGAATGAGCAAACATTTGTAAGCATCTTTAGTTTTTTTTTTTTTTTTTTTTTTTTGTAACTTCTGCCCAACTA
>PIJE02002178.1:22831-32831 GCA_002895965.2 Coryphaenoides rupestris
TTCCCAGGCTGTTGCCAAAGTCCTTGGCTCCCAGTTGGAAGAGGGAACGCCGGATGGGGGGGACAACCACTATACGAGTCTGCAGTATCACACCGGCCTTCTGAGAGCATAAATCAACCCGAACACAAACAAAACAGAATAAATAAAGGCGGACGGGTCCTAAATGTTTTCAGCGCATCGATCCCTACTTGTCCATCTCCCGATCATCGAGGTGCATGATCAAGGTAAATTAAACTAACAGCCAATTACCTTTAACTGATGCTAATGCATCCATGGCGTGGTGGCAGAGTGGTAAAGTGTGGAGAAGTGTGGCTGAATGGGGGCCTGTGTGTGCACCACAATAGAGTTAAATTACCGCAGCTAACCGCCGATGCACGCCCCTACACAACACACACACAGTACGACCCTGTAATGAATAATTGCATGCATGCATGAGCAGCAAGTAAGTAAGCGCTAACCTGTACCTGTCCGCAGACACACATAGCATACCATCACAACACACACACGCAGATGTTGTGTAGTGTGAGGAACAGAGATGAAAGTGGCAGCAAGTGTAGAGGAGAGGGGGGCCCTACTGGCCCTACCTGCTCAGAGCCAAGACGGTCAACTAGACAATCCTTCTGTGTGTTGTGTGTGTGTGGTGTGTGTGTGTGTGTGTGTGTGTGTGTGTGTGTGTGTGTGTGTGTGTGTGTGTGTAGTGTGTTGTGTGTGTGTGTGGTGCTGTGTTTCGTGTCGTGTGTGTGTGCCGCTCTTACTTTCGCCTCTGGCTCGTTCTTGCTGGAGTTCACTGGGGCGTCTGGAACCAAAGTGAGGAGACCCATTTACGGGGCCTCTTGAGCCACTCGAGGGAGACGCAGTTTGCAGGGCTTTTGGAAGCAGTCTGAAGGAGAACACTTTAGTGGGATGTCTTGAACAAAAACTCTGAGGGGAGACAGTTTAACAGGGGCTTCTGGAACGCCACACTGGAGGGAGACCAGTTTACTGGGGTGCGTCTGAAACCACACTTGAGGGAGACCAGTTCACTGGGGCGTCAGGAACCAACACTGAGGGAGACCAGTTTAACTTGGGCGTCTGGAACCAGCACTGAGGGAGACCAGTTCACTGGGGTGTCCTGGAACCACACTGAGGGAGACCGATTTCACTGGTGCCTCTGGAACCACTGCTTGAAGGAGACCAGTTTACTGGGTGCGTCTGGAACCACTCTGAGGGAGAATTTTTAGTACCATCCCTTTATGGCTTTTTAAGATTTCTCATCGAGTACTGGACAAATGCAAATGTACGATGATTAATAAAGACAATAACGATGATTCAATACTACTAATCGACCTGTAATGGAAGTATTCTCTTTACGTTATGATGTATTTATGTATGCCCATCCTTCGATTCGATCGACTTCCCACTTGGTGGGTTATCTCTTGAGGACCCTAGAAGTGCACTGTAGAGTGTGAGGTGTTTGGATGAGCGAATTCTCGAGAAAGCTGGCAAGCACAGCAATATCAGAGCCTGTTCCGATGATAACACAATTTTGAACGGGCACAAGTAATGGAACTATCAAATAAATGTCAATCATGAGAAGTTATTGATTTCAGCTATAGAGCTATTAAGATTTAAGGATGAAACTATTGAATGGTAAAATGTTTTGATATATTAATAAAACATCTTACATGATGACGTTGAGCAGAGCGTTGCCGCGTGATAACTATTTCTAAACACAATATAAACCATTGCTGATGCAGCACCACACATACAGACGCGAAGCATCCACAAGCACACACACACACACACCACACTGACAACAGTGTCAGTGGAGTATGCAGAGACGAGAAGAAGGTGGTTGTTGTTGTACGGCGTGTCCATTCAGAGTGTGTCTCTCTCTCATTTTCCTGCACCTTGAGTCCAGTCACAAATAGACCCATTAGAAAAACTACCCAGCAGTAGATGTCAGTATTAAAACAAACCTCCTCCATTCCTTTCATCCGGCCGAGGCCAGAAGAAGAGAGGAGAGAAGAGAGAGAGAAGAGAGAGAGAGAGAGAAGAGAGAGAGAGAGGAGAGAGGAGAGAGAGAGAGAGAGAGAGAGAGAGAGAGAGAGAGAGAGAGAGAGAGAGAGAGAGAGAGACATGAGAGAGAGAGATTGAGAGAGAGAGAGAGAGAGAGGCACAAGCAAGACACAAGTGTTGCTATATAAGCAGGACCAAGTTTTATTTTTGATGCAGAGGAGGGGGGGTGGATAAAGGGAGCATATTTGGCTCGCCGGCGTGCACTGGATGTGGCCGTGAGGGGAGAGGTGGTTTTTTGTGAATACAAAGATGTAAATCCGTTGGACGGGACATGTGCTCGGCAAAATAAAAAGCCAACAACCCTAAAACGTGCTTCTGCACAAACACACGTCGCCAAAAATAGACGCATCTTCTCTCGGCAGCAGCAAAGGGTACGGTGCCGCCCACCCTCTAGTAGAGAAGATAGCCCAGAGGACCACCGCGGCGCTCAGTGGCTGATAATGAATCTCTATCTGTCATCACTGGGCCTGCTTTGAGTCGTGTTTTAGAAGAGAGAGAATGAGCAACATTTGTAAGCATACTTCTGCCCCTCTGCCCCAGTCATCCCAGTAACTAGGCTACAGACCGAAAGATATAGCTTAGCTTCCCAGCCATACGACGCTATGATTCATGATTCATATCTCGATTTAGAATCCTTGAGTAGAATTCGGCGCATATTTGCGGTGGCGTGATTCGCCGGGAATAAAAAAAGTGGTTCAACTATCTATCAAGCGCTCAATATTTCAGCATGCTATTTATGATGTGTTGTTTGTCATATTTTGCCGACACCTTTGACTCAATCGCTCATTTAATTCATCCCTTTTAAGATGTACATTTAGCCATTATAGTAGAATTTGCACAAAAGACAAATCAGCGTTTTGTAAGCTAAATTTGGGTGAAATGTGCTGCTATTATGGGCGGTGCTATAGTAGACAAAGACGCTGGCTTATTTTATTTATAGCATTGTCATTCTGTGTACAGGGTTTTCATTCTTTTTTTGCCGCTGTCACATGGTGACCTACATACACTACTTTGACCACAGTTAAACTTTTGTTGGTGTTGTATGTGAGCGTGTGTGTGTGTGTGTGTGCGGCGTGCGTGCGTGCGTGTGTGTGTGTGCGCGTGGCAGCTAGTTTAAAGGCGAGCGCTGGGTGCTGGTTGTCAGCCAGCGTTGCAAGCGTAACGTTGACAGCTCAGTGGTAGCGTGCCCACACAACCGGCGCCTGATGCCAAAGATCCGGGAACGGTGTGTGTGTGTGTGTGTGGTTGTGTTGGGAATGGAGGTGGGGGGGGTCTGTGTGATTATCAAGGGATTTCGGAGGGGAAAAAAACACAATATTGGTTTTTGCGCTGTCAAAACCTATCGAGTGTGTGTGGATTAAAACAGCGGTGTACACATCGGCTGTGTACACACACACGTGCAAAAACTCACATTGATTTTGAAATGATTGAAAAATACCTGTATGTGTGCGCACACACAACACAAGCACAAACACAGCACATATTTCCACACACACACACACACACACACACACACATATTTTTATTCTCCCGCTCAGGAAGTCGGGTGCATGATCGTGAGATGAGGAGGCATGGGAGGGAGAAGAAGAGAGAAAAGGTCTCTTGATGTATAATTTAGTTCTGCCGTGGGTGGGTGGGTGGGTGGGCAGGGAGTGGAGAGAGTGGGTGAGGCAGGGGTGGGGGGGGTGGTGAATGTGGGGGGCGTGGCTTGTAGTTAGCCGGGAAGACGGGGAAGGGGAGTGGGTAGATGTGCTCATCACCTGGTGGACCAGTGGGATAATAAGGACCACTTTAGGCAGCCCGCAGTATTGATGCGTGTTCAATAATGTGGCTCTGATCTCGTGCCGATAAGTGTACACGGGTTTACCGGGTGTGGATTAAACACACACATCTAAAAATAATGCGTGTGTGTGTGTGTGTGTGTGTGTGTGTGAATGGCTGCTCGAAGTGGAGAAAGCTGCTCGCTCTGTTTCAGGCGTGGCTTTTTGTGTGATCACAGCCCATACGCTGAGCCACGTTTATAGACACGTGCGCGCATGTACACACACACACACACACGCCACACGCACGCACACACACACACATGCACACACAATGGAGTTACTGTCTTAGTAGGGCAGATGGTCGCTTAAAGAATTCTTTTTTTTTTTGTTTTTGCCTTTAGAGCCAGGATCATGGAGAGAGACAATCAAGGCGAGAGAGAGAATGGAGATGTATAAGGGAGGGAGAGAGAGAGAGAGAGAGAGAGAGAGAGAGAGAGAGAGAGAGAGAGAGACGAGAGAGAGAGAGAGAGAGAGAGAGAGAGAGAGAGAGAGAGAGAGAGAGAGAGAGGAGAGAGAGAGAGAGAGAGAGAGAGAAGAGAGAGAGAGAGAGAGGATATGATATGATACGGAGAGATGGCGAGAGGAGAGAGAATGTTGATATATAAGAGAGAGAGAATAAGGATGTATAAGAGAGGATGGAGAGGATGGGGATAAGGAGAGAGAGAGAGAGAGGTTGAGGATATATCAGAGAGAGAGAGGCGCAAACAAAGCAGCCTGTTAGTCCTCCTGGTGTGGAGAGGAGGTCTGTTTGATTTTTAATTTAGGAGGATGGTATTTTTATACTTCCAGATCCAACTCTCTGTTAACCCTCCTCCTCCTCCTCCTCCTCATCCTCCTTTCTATAACTCACTCACACACACACACACACACACACACACACACGCACGCACGCGCGCACGCACGCACGCACGCACGCACGCACGCACGCACGCACGCACGCACGCACGCACGCACACACGCACGCACGCACACACACACACACACACACACATCCATTAATATTCCTCCTCGAGTTACATAACAGTGGCACATACAGGCACATCTAATGGCATTATACTGCCCTAAGGGGGGGACTGGCAGCACCAAGCTCTCTCTCTCTGGCCTACAGCGACGAGCATGGATTAGCACGAACGCACCCCCCGACCGCTGTCAAGGTCACACAGTGAAGCCAGTGGACAGAACCAAAATGAAGAGGAGGGGGGAAAGCCAAAGTGTGTGACCAGGGCAGTTAGGTGGACAAATTGAGGTGTCCAATCCAGGGGTTTGGCTGCATAACGCTCAGATCAAAGCCAATCAATAGAGACAGTCGAGTTTGAGAGAGGGATGAGTGTTGCGTGCGGACAGGGGTAGGGGGAGAGAGAGAGAGAGAGAGAGAGAGAGAGAGAGAGAGAGAGAGAGAGAGAGAGAGCACAGATTGCCATTGCTGCCCTTGGCCAACAGAGCATGGAGGACAATCAGGTACAGAGAATACAAAGAGAGACTGACTGGCTCTACTCTCTCTCTCTCTCACACAACACACACACACACACACACACACACACACACACACACACAGCATCCAGCACACACCAGCACATACATAAACCACACACGCGCACACACACACACACACACACACACACACACACACACACACAGACAGACAGACACACACAGACACACACACACACACACACACACACACACAGACACACACACACACACACACACACACACACACACACACACACACACACACACACACACACACAGAGCATTGACCTGAGAATTAAATGCAGAGTCAAATGGAGATAGAGAGTGTTGAGGGGAGAAAGACAGTAAATAATGGCTGCTGGCTGGCCTATATCTGTCCACTACGATGAGGCCCGAGCCAGGCTCTGCAGTTGCATAACTAAAGTCCACAACTTTAAATCTCTTTATTGGAGCGTACGCCAATGCACATCATTCAGCCCGAACCAGGGGAGTTTATAATCCAACGGAGTAACTGTGATATAATCCTGTATTAAAAGCGAATGGACACTAATGGGAGTATAAATAAGAACATTACCATTTGTAACCCTCTTGGTCGTAATATTTATGAACACGTCAAACGATCGCTCACTTCGAGACAAATCATTTCATTCGGTCCTATTCAATAAGCACACGAGCGCGCGTTTCTACTGTAAATCCTGCTTCCCCTTGAAGGAACTGGGATGACTGTCAGGATTGGCAGCCTCCTCCGCCCAGCCCTCGCTAGGTATACGGGCTCCCTGCCCAGGCAAAAACATCTATTGTCAATATTGAGTCTACCGCCAATTTGGCGTTGCGTAACACCTCTCTGCTGCACCGCCCCCACCACCACCACCTACTCCGCCTCTGTGCCAGCCCCCAATCCAGTATAGCTGCCATGCAGGCTGTTGATTATTATTATAAATGTTTTCAACCAACACCTTCTACTTGGTGGGGTGGTGGTGGGAGGACGGGGGGATTGTACATAATTGTCTCCGTGGAAAGCTGGGAATTGATCATAAACAAGCGAGCGGCATGCATCCAAGGACGATGTCTCAATAAAGGCAGGATCAATTAGAGCGACTTGGTCGTCTATACATACATCATCTCAAAGACTGGTGTGTGTGTGTGTGTGTGTGTGTGTTGTGGTACGTGGCTTGCGTGACCCATCAATCCTTAAGGCGTCGACGTTGAATTTGAGCACGTCGTTGATGCCACGTGTGTCTCGAAGAAATACATGTGAGTCACTTTGGGATAAAAGCAATGCGCTAAATGACTTAGAGGACATGCAAGCGTCCTTTTTTCCCCCCCCTCTTGTAATCATCTCCAGCGGTTTGGAAGGAAGGGGATTCATCTGGAGTCGCCGTTGCCACACGTGTCCCAGTTCAACACCACCTTGACCAAGTTACGCCACGGGGGGAGAAATGATTGGATGAGGAGAACGTCTGAAGGATCCCACACACCTTTCCCCTTCCCTTCCTACCCCATCAGCCCCCACCCCCGCCACCCTCCCCGTCTTAAAAATAGGCGGTAATTAGATCTCAGTCTCTCTCTCTCTCTCTTTCTCTCTCTCTCTTCTCTCTTCCTCTATCTCTCTTTCTCTTTCTCTCTCCTCTCTCTCTCTCTCTCTTCTTCTCTCTCTTCTCTCTTTCTCTCTCTTCTCTCTCTCTTCTCTCTCCTTATCTTTCTCTTCTTCTCTTTCTCTTTTCTTTCTCTTCTTCTCTCTTCTTCTCTCTCTCTCTCTTATCTTTCTCTCTCTCTCCTTATCTCTTCTCTCCTTCTCTTTCTTTCTCTTCTTTCTCTTTCTCCTTTTCTCTCTTCTCTTTCTCTCTTCTCTCTCTCTCTCTCCTCTCTCTGTCTCTCTCTCTCGTTCTTTCTTTTTCTTCTTTCTCTTCTCTCTCTCCTCTTTTCTCTCTCTCTCTCTCATGTCGTCTTAATTAAAAGTGGCTGCTGGTGGATTATTTTGTGGCAGCGTCATGAATGCCTCTTTCATGGAGAGATAGAGAAATGGATATCGCGACTTGCTGGGCCCGTGGCCGCTATGCCTCTGTTTATACTGGCCGGCCGCTGTACCCTGGCGTTTCTCCTTTCGTATCTAGGGCGACGTTCTCTAGTCTGTTCTAATACGTTTGGCTCCTAGCTCCTCTTAAATAAAAATATATACTGACACACACACACACACACACCCACTGCCTCTCTCTCTCTCTCTCTCTCTCTCCCTTTCTGCTCTCTCTCGCTTCTGTCTGTCTCTCTCTCTGTGTGTGTGTGTGTGTGTGTGTGTGTGTGTGTGTCTCTCTTCTCTCTCTCTCTCTCTCTCTCTCTCTCTCTCTCTATGTGTGTGTGTGTGTTGTCGCCTGCAGTCTAAACTGCTCCTCTTTGTGCAGCACACAATAACCTCATACAGTTGTGTGCTTCTGCGCCTCCCGACCCACCCCAATTTGTGGCCCGTGCACCTCTATGTATGTCTTGTGCTGGTGCACCTCTAACTGTGCTCTCCCTACCGTTTTGGAGTTGGGGGGTTATTGGCATTCCGGAGAGTAGTTCTACAAATTGCATTTTCACAATAGGCGCTTGTGTGTTTCTAAGCGGTTAAACAGTAAAGGTGATGGGTCTTCACAACTTTCATGGAAACGTTTATCCGACCTTACAATGCTTGTGTGGGCATGAGTAATCATAAGACAGTGGGGCAACATCGGTTTAGGCATCAAACACCAAGCGTTTAGTCGCGAGAGGCATGGATGTCCAAACTGCACTTATCTCGCGCTCAAACGCATTTTGCAGCCACGCACACAATAACCTCATAAGACGCTATTGCCCAATGATCCTCTGTATGTATCTTGTGCTGGTGCACCTCTACTTGCTTCCTACCGTTTTGGAGTTGGGGGGTTATTGCATTCGAGAGTAGTTCACAATTCATTTTCACAATAGGCGCTTGTGTGTTTTCTAAGCGGTTAAACAGTAAAAAGGGTGATGGGTCTTCACAACTTTCATGGAAACGTTTATCCGACCTTACCAATGCTTGTGTGGGCATGAGTACATCATAAGAACAGTGGGGCAACATCGGTTTAGGCATCAAACACCAGCGTTTAGTCGCGAGAGGCATGGATGTCCAAACTGCACTTATCTCGCGCTCAAACGCATTTTGCAGCCACGCACACAATAACCTCATAAGACGCTATTGCCCCAATGATCCCTCTGTATGTATCTTGTGCTGGTGCACCTCTACTTGCCTTCCCTACCGTTTTGGAGTTGGGGGGTTATTGCATTCGAGAGTAGTTCACAAATTCATTTTCCACAATAGGCCGCTTGTGTGTTTCTAAGCGGTTAAACAGTAAAAGGTGATGGGTCTTCACAACTTTCATGGAAACGTTATCCGACCTTTACCAATGCTTGTGTGGGCATGAGTACATCATAAGACAGTTGGGGCAACATCGGTTTAGGCAAAAGCAGGGCCTTTTGACTCGCAATGCGCTCAATTTAATTCATCCTTTTAAGATGTACATTTAGCCATTATAGTAGAATTTGCACAAAAGACAAATCAGCGTTTTGTAAGCTAAATTTGGGTGAAATGTGCTGCTATTATGGGCGGTGCTATAGTAGACAAAGACGCTGGCTTATTTTATTTATAGCATTGTCATTCTGTGTACAGGGTTTTCATTCTTTTTTTGCCGCTGTCACATGGTGACCTACATACACTACTTTGACCACAGTTAAATTTGTGGTGTGTGTATATGTGCGTGTGTGTGTGTGTGTGTGTGTGTGTGTGTGTGTGTGTGTGTGTGTGTGTGTGTGTGTGTTTGCGTGCGTGCGTGTGTGTGTGCGTGGCAGCTAGTTTAAAGGCGAGCGCTGGGTGCTGGTTGTCAGCCAGCGTTGCAAGCGTAACGTTGACAGCTCAGTGGTAGCGTGCCCACACAACCGGCGCCTGATGCCAAACAGATCGGGAACGGTGTGTGTGTGTGTGTGTGTGTGTGTGTGTGTGTTGGGAATGGAGGTGGGGGGGGGTCTGTGTGATTATCAAGGGATTTCGGAGGGGAAAAAAACACAATATTGGTTTTTGCGCTGTCAAAACCTATCGAGTGTGTGTGGATTAAAACAGCGGTGTACACATCGCTGTGTACACACACACGTGCAAAAACTCACATTGATTTTGAAATGATTGAATAAATACCTGTATGTGTGCGCACACACACACAAGCACAAACACAGCACATACACACACACACACACACATATTTTTATTCTCCCGCTCAGGAAGTCGGGTGCATGATCGTGAGATGAGGAGGCATGGGAGGGAGAAGAAGAGAGAAAAGGTCTCTTGATGTATAATTTAGTTCTGCCGTGGGTGGGTGGGTGGGTGGGCAGGGAGTGGAGAGAGTGGGTGAGGCAGGGGTGGTGGGGGGGAGTGAATGTGGGGGGCGTGGCTTGTATCTCGCCGCCTCAAGAACCGCACTTTGAGGCCCACGCACACAGATAAGAGGGCTCGGGATAGAAGACGGTCGTAATTTGCCGTGGGGGCGATAGGCTTGTAAGCTAGGTTAATGTTATCGCCGGTTGTGCCGCTAAGGGTGCCACCTTATACGTGGGTGAGAAGGGACGCTCCGGGTTAGGAGTGTGTTCTGGAGGTGAGTAGG